>JABUQX010072366.1:0-45000 GCA_015478945.1 Trachelipus rathkii
ATACAAGGTTCATCAGAGCGCTCATTGAGATTTTTACTTCAATATTAATTCATAAGGAGTTATTATAATAAATTATTAATTAGAAATATATAATAAATATATATTTTATTTTTTATTTTAAGTTTCATAAACCAGTAAGTCTCATTATATTATCTCTGAAATTCAAAATATTAAATTTTATTTTCACTGTGATGATAGAGATTTATTCATTGCTTACAATATATGCTGAAGACTTTCCGGGATGCTGGCCTATATATATATAATAGTATATATTATCTATATATATATTCATATATATATAATATAATAAATATATATTAATCTCATAATATATAATATTTATATATATATATAATATATATAATATATATTCATATATATATAGAAATAAAGTAAGTATAAATATATATTATTACAATATTATACTATATATATAAGTTCATAAATAATACTTGCTAATTGTTACCTATACTCAATACTCATCTATTCTAACCAAGTCAATGATATCTATATATTCTCTCTCGTAGTATTCTATGAGTAATATCACATTATTGGATTATAGACAGGGCCATAGACGGTACGTCGGAGTTCGTGAGACACGAGAGCCGGACTCCAAGTGTATGTCGTTCCGGCAATTTGTTCCATGGGGAGGTGCTCGTTAGAGTCGAGAAGAGTTGACGAGTCGAAAAGCTATCTGAGTGAAGCCAAGGTGGAAGTTCGCGTCGAGTAGTACGGAAGTCGGAGTCTCGGAAGCTCGGAGTCGGAGAACTGGGAGGTTCCGGAATATAAATAGTAAGTAGAAATATATATTTAGTAATTAATTTTATTTTATGTTATTAACATTCATCTCTTGACCTTACATCTTCTATCTCACTTATAATCACTTATTATTAATTATTATTATTATTCATATTCATTAATTTATCTATTCATTATTATTACTATAATTATTTTATGTTTTACTTTCAAATTTAAAATAGTATTTTAATTAAAATTAATAATTGCGTTAATATATTTTATCGCTGTTTCCCCAGACTATTTTCGATATATATTTATATTTCACTTGTTAACATTTTACATACTAATATATATATAATATTTTAACTTTTTAATTAAATTTGCTAAATATATTTAACATAAATAGTAAAGAAACTTATTGAAATGAAAATAAGAAAGATAGATTTAAGTAAGAGATGAGGATGAATGAAGAGAAGAGAAGATGATAGAGAGAGAGAAGAGAGTAGAGTAGAGAGAGAGATAGAGATAGAGAGAGAGAGAGAAGATGAAGATGAAGAGAGAGAGTATATATAAGTTCCATATATATAAAATTATTATATAATATATACCATAATAATAGTATAGTAACATAGTTATAATCCTATTAAATTAACAGATACAATTATATGAAAGGTATACAAGAGAACAGACAGTATACATAATGAGTATAGATGAAGTACATAATGAAAGATAAGATAAGAAAGTAAGACTAAGAGAGTAGAGAGACATGATAATAGATGTAAGGTGAGATCTAATATATATATATATGATAAGTAATACGATAGATAGAAGTATAGAGGAGAGAGAAGAGAAGAGATGAAGAGATAGATGAAGAAGAGATGAATACACATGGACAATTTATCACATTAATTTTAATTTATTGAAGTTTATTTATATATACTAAATTACATAGATATCTTAATAGGTTTCAATATTCAAGGAAGAGAGGAGGACAAGAGTAACGAGAGAGAGAGAGACTAAGAGAGAGTTGAGAAAGAGAGAGAGAGAGTAAGAGAGTAGATGAAAGATATAATGAGAGATGAGAGAGAGAGAAAGAGATATGTAAAAACCTATTATATATATTAATATTATATATTATATATATAATACGTATCAATATATTATTTATTAATTATGAAATGAATATATACTATAATATAATAATATATACACATTCCATAAATAAAGTATAGTAGGTTAATATTATTAATATTTATATAAATAAATTATTTAAGGCTATAATTTATTATTAATATATTCATATTCAATTACATAATTTATTATTTATTATTATATATATAGAATAAATAATATACTCATAAATAAAAATAATATTATATAATAATATTTTACATCTATCAGCATGGATTAATAAGAAACTAAAACCAACAATTATACTTATACTTATTGATTTTTCTACTATGGTACTAAATAATCTGGTAGTACTGTATATAATGTTAATATAAAAAATTATTTATAATTTAATTATATATATTATACTTATATATATATTATTATTTGTATCTCAATGTATAATACTTCTTCCTTTTTATTTCCCAAGAAAAAAATGGTAATGTGTTAATAGGTGCGTGGTATAATATATTGGGGATGGATTTATGCAAATTTTACTGGTAAATAGGATATATATAATTTGGCTGGTACATTTCTCTTCTTGGGTTTTTGGCCTTGAACTTCTAATTTGAACATTTGCCTTTTTTGACCTTGTATATCCTTTTTGAGCCCATAAACCCCTTTATTTTTGAGAACGATGCCAATTTTTTTGCCAACTCTTCCATTTTTGCAAACAACGAGTAATTTGTTGAAAACCCTTCACGAAGAAGGGTTAGTGGGAACCTTACCGGCCCCCCCACACCAGGAAAGACCGGTGATATTTTATTTTAATTTATTTATATTTTTGGCCCGGGAAAACTTATAAAAAAATAAATAAATAAGTATTCAATATATAAAAAATCCGATTTGTATCTGTAGTCCTATCCCTAATTATTTACGTGTGAAATGAAATCATTTCTTACCCCAATAAGAATCAATTTTTGTCACTCATCACATTAATATTTATTATTATTTTTTGAAGAATCTCTAATTTTTTGGATAAACCCTAAATTTTTTTAGGCTTCAACCCTTTATGTGACTCTTCAGGAGGGTCAAATTTTTTGAGAAATCTATTATTTATCCATATTTTTATTGCGTCACTCTTGTGTAATTTCATAGGGTGCAAATATACCCTTGATTTTTGAGGAGTCAATCCTTCGGAGATAGGGTATCTGCGCATAACGTGTTGCTGTAATATCAACCGTTATCTGTACGTACTCTCCCCCTATTTTATTTGGACACTCCTCACTCATTTGATCCCCCATTTTAGGGACTTTGCCAACTCTTTTTGATGTTTTTGACTTTGATAAATTTTCGATCTTGGCCTTAGATTATTTATCTGCCAGATACCCTAGTTTACCATATGGGCTGAAATTGACCATATCATTATCTTCAAAGTCAGTGTAGGGCATTAGTAAGGATTCATTCCTTGAAGTCTCATCACGTAACCTATCATTGCATCTCATGCTTTGGTTATACAGAGTAACTGTGCTATCTATAAGGTCATGTATATTATCCATCCTAGACCTGTATGGATATAACATTATTTATTTCTAATCCTATCGTCATATCTACCCCTACAATTTAACACTACTAATCATATTATTATTATTATTATTATATTATTATTTATATATTATTATTACTTATTTTATTATTATTATATATTCACACACACACAACACATCACAACGGATGAATTCGAAATAGTCATTATGTTACTCACAATGTTATAATGTTACTCACTCAAATTAGAAGTAGCATTAAAGTTCTACATGTCATTTCATGCCTTATTGACGCGTTGTTTATGATTGACAAAATAATGCTTAATGTTTTAAGGGTGCAGCGTCTGCGCTCAGATGCAAATTTCACGTAATACTGTCATCCTGCATACTGCAAAGTGATAATGCTCCAGTTTCATTGATGACATAATGCATTATTTATTGACGACGTACATCTTTGCTGTCATCTATATTGATGATTTGCAGTCTTTGAATTGTACTCAGATTTATTGATTATGCTCAAATTTGATATGGTACGCATCACCGTAAGGAGTTCTATTAGGAGTAATTTTTATATTGTTGTCTTTTGCATAGTATTAGATTAGTGCCAGGTGAGTGCCAAGTGAGTGCAATGAGTGCCAATGAGTGCCAAGTGAGTGCCAATGAGTGCCAAGTGAGTCCCACATAGTGCCAACTGAGTGCCACATAGTGCCAACTGAGTGCCACTTTTTTCAAGCCTTTTCTTAAGCCTCTCCCTGAGATGCTTAGAATACCACTAATTTAAGTGTTGTCTACGACTCCTTAGGTTTTATAAGGTATGAGGAATCGTTGGTGTATATTACAAGTTGCTAGGATGCTCCTACTATGGAGTTAGTCTTTTTCTACACTTATAGCCTATATATTATTGTATTAATTAATATTTATTTATATGTTATTAAATTTTTTATTCTACTTATAATTTATATTTAATAATTCTGTATATTATTATATTATATATTAATTTTATGTATTATATTTATTTATTATTATATTTTTATTTAATATATTTTTATTTATTTATTATATATATAATTATAAATATAATTCTTTATTATTATATTTATTAATTTAATTATATTTATTAAATTAATTTATTTAATAATATTATTAATTATATAAATAATTATTATATTAATTATTATTTATATAATTTAACTTGTCAACACAACACACATACCAATAGTATACATACACTTACAACTCACACCGAGATTATCACTTCATCAGCTTACAGCTTTCACGACACCACACACACACACAACTCGTTTATTAATTAATACATAATAACTAATAACATTTACAATCTCAGCCATAGAACACTTATAATCACACATTTCACTTTTGCTTACAAACACACACCCATCTTACACATTCAGGCCATAATTCACTTAATATTACACACATTAAATACTATCACTCAAATGTGCACTTACACACTTACTATACATAATTCACATTCTATGACACTTTATATATAGCATTACAACTCTCCATAGACAACACTTACTACTTTCCCATACAACACTAACTACTATTACACACACAACAGATACATCTATTACAACTTACACATATTTGATACCTCAAACTTGATGATATCATATAAGAACAAAATAGCTAATATTCGTGTACTTTTCCTATTGTCCATATATAGCGGACCACCAGGGGCGCAGATATATCGCCACCAGCTGATAAGAAAGCTCAATACCTCCGCACCATCAACTAGAGGGATCCTGAACAACGCGCGTTCCCCGCGTCCCTTGCCGCCGCGTGCGCCCGCAGGCCAATATTACCACACGCAAGAATATGTAAATAAATCTATTACTATGACGTACACCAATCACGAAGATTCTTACATTTTTATTAAATACATTTCGCAGATCCTAGAAACTTTACTAGTAAATGAACCTATTATTATTATTAACACATATTTTATTTAGATTGTTGATATCAATGTAAACTATTCACAAATTTTTTTCAAATATAACTATGAGTCATTCCTTTTTACTTTCATACTTAAACATTTTTTATTAAAAACCCCATATACTTTAATGGCAAAATACGGCGTAAATCAGTAAGTCAATAGAGGTTGTTACGCTAAGCAATACAAAAGGGCAAGTATGTCCGATTTAGATTTTACACACACTGCTATATCTGCGTTCACTCGTAATGGTTTTACTGCTGTTATTAACCTACAGATATAAATTTACTTTGATTAATTATTAACAAATTTTAAAAAAAAAAATAATCCTTTACAGGACAATGTGACCTTATAAAATAGTCAGTCACACATTCAATAGGTAAGGAGTGTTTATAAGCAAACAATGGTGCATAGTATGCCATTTATGAGCTTTGTTAATAAACTGTGTATTACTGCATATTTACGTCATATGTTTTTACGCTCGATTTTGACTTTTAGAGAGTATCTAATTTACGATGTTAAAAATAGCGATTACAAATACCCAATTATAAAAAGCAGTAAATCTAGTAAAGTTCAATGAGAGGTATGTAGACCGTACAATCTCTCAGAGATTACGTTGAGAGTATGCTCTGGTGTTTTACTGCTTTACTGCTTTCATACATCCTATTGTCATTCGTAATCTTATGCATATTTAACTCCATTATTATTAACAACAAAGACATTAAGTACCTTAAAGCATGGTAAATAATGAATTTATGTAAGTAAATTTACTCACATGCAGTCAATGAGAGATGTGAAAGCTAGTTCTATTTATCATTTTTTCAATAGGTGAGTGTCAATATTTTTATTTCGTTGTTGCACGTATGACTTTTTAAGCCACTTCATGATATATATAATTAACACAGAATAACAATATACCTATTTAATATAAAATGGCAAGTAAATATCAGTAAATATCAATAAGAGGTGTTTACATATAGCAATCCAAAGGGGATTATGTAATGTCTTTTGTATTTTTCAGTGTGTCCTGGTTAGTATCCTATCATATGTTTTTAACTGACTTTAAAACTCTAATATATTATTTATTATAACATTTAACATACCTTAAAGCAGTATAAATCAGTAAAATCAATAATATAGAGGTGTTACTAGCAACACCTCTAAAAGTTGCTTTGTTATTTTATTTTCAAAACTGACCTCATTCTGTAAAATGAGGTGAAATAACTAACCTTAGGCCTAAATTTAGGCCCTAAAATTTAGGAATATATTATATAAGCTCACTTTTTTGAGTAACTCACTGATAAAATTAATCAGCTTTTCAATAGTTAAATTTAGGCCTATAAAGTACAGATTATTTTCAAACATAACACTCAGGAGCAAGACGAGGTAACAGTACATTCCGTATATGTAAGAAGTAGTGTGACGTATAGTTGTGTTTTCTGCGAGTACAGAGGAAATCACAATGTTAACTATAAGAATAATATAATGGAGGTAAAAAAGAAATTAAATAATAAATAAAGAAATCCGAATTGTCTAAACAATCACACTCGTTGGAGAATATGTTAAGATCTACGAAGCGAATATATAACTGTAAGTGAAGATCTGGTTATTTCTTAAATAAAAAACTCGAATGATTTTTAGAATATATTAAAAGAGAGCATGGTCGAATCGTGAGGACATATTAAATAACAGAGCCGCAGGGTTGCGAGACTTATTTTGAGGTTTCATTTATACTACTTTATTACATGGCTAAAGATGATGTAGAAGACTATGCAGTAAGCTCTCAATCAGAAACAAGAACGTGGGCAATAGCTTCGAATGTAAGAGGGGTGACTAAGGGGCTGGCCGTTACTGGATGTTAACTGATTTTCATATGCTATAGGAGCTACGTATAGAAATATATTTTATTTTAATAAAATATTGCACAATTTAAATTTATTAAAAGTATTTCCTGAAATTTATTGGAATGTTCTTATTAAATTTCAATTCATTAAAAGTAATCACCCATATAAACAAAGACGAGATCATAAACCAGAAAGATAATACGATTTGATGTTTAAGTTATAGATCCTCCGTTCTTAGAGACCACTATTGAAAATATTTTAGTTATACATTGCAGTGATGTACGTTATCAATGTATCGTGTTATATTATAATAGAGAGTATAATAAGGTTTTATTGTTTTTTTTTCCACAATTCCTCGAAATAATGTAAATTTATTAAAAGTGCCGAAACTTATTGGAATGTTCTTATTAAATGACAATTTATTAAAAATGACCATAATAAGGGTGGTAGTGTGAATGGGTGTATAGTGTGATGTGATGTTGTACGTGGCCTTCGTGTGTCGGTGATATATGGAGAGGGCGCGAGCGGGTGCCATGGTTGTGTGGCTGGTGTATGCGTGTGTGTGTGTGTGTGGAGCACGGATATAAATGATATACTTTAGATGACGACACTGCTTTGAGCTATGTCGTTGACTTTTAATATACAAAAAACTTAAGGAAAATATTGATAACTATAATAAGACGAAGATTATAATAATTAAAAAAATAAACCGGAGCCTCACTGAAGTATCAAAGATAAGACCGGGTGAGTATAACATCACATAACTAGGTGTACATAAGTACATACAATGTCACATATAAATAAAATAATAAAAACATCAAAATAAAAACAGAAAAATAAAACAAGTCATAATAAATATGTTAATATTATATGTTGAAAGAATTATAAAATGGTTAAAATAAAACTAGAGACTAATAATAATGATTTTCGAGTCACAATATTAATTGAAGTTAATAGCCAAGAGGATAACTCCGAATTAAACTGGAAATAGAGAACGCATGATATAAAACATATAGAGTGAGTTAAAAAGGAGAGACAGATATAAACAGCAGTGCAACACCTATAAAGTCTCATACTTACACTGCCCTTTGATTGCTGAAAAGTACATAACCGCATCGTTGCTCGTAACTTGATGTAGGAACATATCATTGATTTCACCTGCTCTGGTGACGGTATTTGTATAAGCGACTGAGTCAAAATCCTATACAATGAGTTTAAAGCAGCAACAAAAAGTTTAACAAGAAAGATCGTAAAAGAGCAGTTAAATACTAAGTAAAACAAAAGCATACTAACCCCTTGTTGCTATGTAACACCTCTATTGATTTACACTAGGACAATTCTACTGCTGGTAGAAGCGTATGTCAATTTCAGATTAGGAGTAAAGATACATTCACTGCAGATGGTATAGAGCTAGTAATAGGCATCATTCGCTAAAGTTAAATAGTCCAGTCAATGCAGCGTTAATATCCCTGTGGTGGAGAAATTTCCTTTAGGTTAATAGTGTGAATTGATTGACATCAGTTAGTTAATGAAGCATGCTTTTTTTGTTTTAATAATTTACTTTAAATACTTTAAATAATGATAATTTAAAATTAAAATTACAGAAATTAATTTAAATATTATTTTTTTAATATCAAGATATACTTTTGCCAAAGTTTATAAGAAATTCTTTTTATCAATTTTTTTTCTCTTTTAATTTATATTTCGGACTCCCCCTTGAAACGGCCTCTGTTCGTAAGTAGTGGAAAAAAAACTATTAATGGAGTAACGATGACCATGAAAGAACTAATGTGGAGGAGAAGTATAGAAGAGGTTCGAACATTAGCACCAACAGCAGCACCAACAGCAGCACCAGCACCAGCATCTGCACTACACCAGCACCTAAATCATTCATTAGCATCAGCATAAGAATCAGATTTTCGCTCCCTTAATTTAATAAATTCGAATGTTTTTAATATAAAATTATGAATATTGAATGAATGAATTATGAAAAAGTAAAGCAATGGATATAATATTTTACAGAAGTGGATCATGTTCTTTTTATATGATGAATATATTTACGTAAAACTTGCAATCTCCAAATGTACAACTCATAAGAAAGATGCGTGCACGATATTATTGGGTGAAAGTTTAATAAGATAAGAAAATGAATCAGAAGTTTTCCTCAAAGATGGAGAAAAATGTAAGTCGTGCGATTATGTTCTCAGACAAAAACGTCTTCACTTGTCAGCATGCCGTTAATATAATAATAATACAGCAATACTACTTCTATCTGCTCTACCCACAATAATATTAATATATATATATATCTATATAATAATATATACCTATAATACTCTAATCCAGCATAATAATAATAATATCTGAAATTACTACTACTATACTACTATATATACTATAATATATCATATATATATCACTCAACCCTATCACCTACTATTATACTACTATATATATATACATACTATATATATAATATATCCAATATATAGTATCATATACTACTATAATATATAAATATCAATATATTTATAGCTCAAATTAATATATAACTATTATATATATAAATCATATATACCTATATATACAATATATATTATACTATATATACTACTACTGATATACTTCTACTATATATATTATATAGGCTAGAGTTTTTCTACATAAAACTTACCCAGAGTTGGGAGAACAATAGGGGATATTGCAAATGCCAGAGATCAAATGCACGCCCATATCCGCGGCATTAACAGTGTTAACTAAACATCAGCCCTTGTTCAAGTAAAAAAACTCAGTTGATGAGTGAGAGAAAAAATAAAAAAGAAGCAACTGTCGTGCCAAGTATTTATGAAAGCACATAGTTCATGAAAAAATGGACCATCTGTGAGTTAAAATCCTGAAAGTAAAAGGTATCCTGCGACAGGAAGAAAAAAAACAAAAGGAAAAAAAAACGACAGAAGAGAAACTTGATCTTTGAAAAAACAAGCCATTCGACCTATTTTCAAATGAAAGGAAGGTAAATGGAGAATTTAGAAGGGTAGTGTCCGTTGCAATATAATATAATATATAAGGAGAATGATGGATTTGTCATAGATCTTTAGAAACTAATCGGAGAGAGATTCATTTAGAGATTTAAAGATTTAGAGATTTCGATTTTTAGAGATTGAGAGTATTTAGAGATTTAGAGAAGTAGTGATCATAATGCAGATGAAAAGTTCGAGATTTCACCTTTTCAAGAGAACTGTATCAGTGGGACAACTCCAGATATGTGAATCAATTTTCATACAGAAGCGATCGACGACCTTAAAGAGAGAGCTTGAAAAGGGAGAGGTTTGAAAATGCTTTAAAGGAACCTCATAATTCATGATCTTAAAGTAACTTGTTTAGTGAGAGAAATAAAATTTGTTCCTCCAAGGAAGATCATGTGGAAAGGAAACGATGTGAATATTCAGGCATGTACAAGGTTTGAATTCCTTGATTTCGAAGGTGTACTACTTGTTTTAAAAAATGACGTCGTGAAGATATAGTATATTGTTATATATATATAATATATGATATATAATATTATATTATATATAGATATATATATTATATAGCTATCTATAGTTACATATATATATATAATATATATATATATATATATATATATATATATATAATACATATATATATATTATATATATACTATATATGTATACTATATATATAGATACTATATTATACTATATATACGTATATATATATATATAATATATATATATATTATATATTATTATATATTTATAATACTATAATATATATATACTATATACCATATATATATATATATATATGTATTTTTTTTAAAAAAAGATATGTAATATATATAATATATATATATATATATATATATATATATATATAGTATATATTACATAAATATATATATTAATATTATAATATATATAATTATATATACTATATATATATATATATATATATATATATAGTATATATGATATTATATATATTATACGTGTGATATATATATATACTATATATATACCTATTATCATACTATAATATATATATTATATATATAAGTATTAATATTTTACACTATTTAAGTAAAAGTTTCTTTCTTTTGATTCGATATAGTACTTACCCCTACATACTATACTATATAGCTACACTATAATATACTACAATA
The DNA here is from genome assembly GCA_015478945.1 of Trachelipus rathkii. Classification (NCBI taxonomy): domain Eukaryota; kingdom Metazoa; phylum Arthropoda; class Malacostraca; order Isopoda; family Trachelipodidae; genus Trachelipus; species Trachelipus rathkii. The sequence goes on from JABUQX010072366.1 coordinate 11,380, forward strand.
TTATACTATACCCTACTATACCTAATTATATATAACTACTATAGTATAATATATTATAGTATATATACTATATATACTATATATAATACTATACATATATATATATATATATATACCTAGTATATATATATTATATAATATACTATATATTATAATATATATATATTATAATACTAATTATATATATAGTATACTTATATATGTATATATATATACTAATATATTATATTATATATAGTATATATAATATATATATATCATACCTACTCATGTATAGTATATATATAATTTATATACTATATATAATAATATAATACTACTATATACTATACTCTATTCTAATATATATAATACTCTATATATATCATATAATATATATATATATATAATTATATACTATTATTATATATATATTATATATAGTATAATATATATATACTAACTATAATATATATAATACAAAATATATATATATATATAAATCATATATACCCTAACATACCAGCTCAGTTCTGGCACATCACTATTATATACTATATATTATATATAATATATATATATATATATACTATAAAGGCTGAGGTGAGGTGCTGGGCCTTAGAAAACAACCATAATTTCTCCCCGTCAACTAGAAAAATCGATTAAAGCAAAATTGGTCAAAGGCTCGGTCAAGGTCAGCGTACTATAATATACTACTTATACTATATAGTATATATCATATAATATATAACTATATATATATATTACATACATATAATATAATATATATATCATATATATCATATATATATAATATAGTAGCATACAGATATATAATATATATAATATATATATATATATATACTATCATAATATATATAGATATATAATATATATAACAATTATATATATATCATATATATATATTAACACTATATACTGATTAACTGTTTTAGCATCATTTGATCGAGTATCCGACATTTATACTACTATATATATATACTATATATATATATACTATATATATATCACTAATAATCCTATTCATGAAGATATATCGTACACTATATCATATATATATATTATCCCTATAATATAATAATACTATACCTACCTACGTATACTATATATATATACTTATATATAATATATATATCTATATATAACTATAACTATAACTATATACATTTATACCCTATATATATATCTATAAACCTACTACATAGCATTTATTAACTTACTATTATATAATATATATATATATATACTATATACGATACATATTATATATTCATATATATATATATATATATATAGTATATATTATACTATACCTATATATAATCATATTAAAGGAATGATGAATTGCTCCTCCTGTGGTGGCCTTGAGTGAAAACAAACCACATATAAATTTCTCCGTCAACGTAGGGACAACAAATACGAGATCTAAACTTGTGGTCACAAGGCGCGGTCACCGGCGTTCTCAGGAGCCAGGGGGGGTTTATGGGGGGTTTAAAGAGCTCACAAAAACTCTATATTGTGCACACTATTAAATTCAACTATCTATTCTGCTCTGCTGATCGATATAGAGTGCTTTTTTTAACTGCTTCGCGAAATATTGCATATAAGGTGGCGAGTAGATCATTGGCAATAAAAAGTCGATAGGTTATTGAAGTAATGAATCTACCTGTCGTATATTATATGAAGAAATTAAACAAAAAATGGGATTAAAAGATGAGATTTTTAGAAACATTACAATTAATAGATTTAAATTATAAGGAATAATTAAGTCTACAAAAACTGCCTAAGATCGCCCAAAAATGAAATCAGAGATGTCAAAATTGCACGAGAGAAGGAAGACATCGAGAGGAGAGAGAGAGAGAGGAGAGAAGAGATGATGACGAGCATAAGAGAGAGAGAACGAGAGGAGGAGAGACTTCGTAAGTGACCCTCGGACCAGATGAAGACGAGCAGAGGGAGGAGAGCGAAGAGAGAGACTAGGGGCCCGACGAGCATGAGAGATGATCAGAGAGATTTCCTATTGCTCTGTCCCAGTCCTTGACGTAAACCTTCGACCAGACCTCCCCCACTGATTAGACTCTAGCGACCTCGTAATTTTTCTGGGAAGATAAAAAAATTCATCATCACGGACTAAGTAACGGTAGAATCTCTGTTATTCAAGCTTCATCGTGCGTCACTGGTTGGTAACACGCCCTGCCGTTGTAACCAACAGCATGAGGGGTGTGGGTTCCGAAACCCAGTTAGTCGCTTTCTTTTTTTTTAAATTTTCTTATATAATAATAAATATAATTTATAATATATTTTAATTACATGTAATATAAATAAATATATAATAAATAGGGATCTATTATATATCGCAATACTAAAAAGCTGGCCGACGTTTCACTAATAACACCTAATATTACGCTAATATATAATATATATATATTAATAATTATCATGTCACGTGGGAATTATCCTATCCCAGCTAGAGTAAATTATCCCAGATATATCACTATATAATAATCTTATACTATTATATACTAATACCGGCAATATTATACTATATTATAATCAGTATACTACCTATATATATAGCTTTAATACCATATATACTATATATACTATATATATAACTATAGACACTATAGATATATTATATAACTTATAATAATAATATTATTAATATATATATATATATAATCATACCAGTATATATATATAACGTATAACTATTTATAGAACCTATATCATTACTACCACTACTATTATATATCATATATATATATAGTATATACTATAATATATATATACGCTATAAACTCACTATTTATATAATATATTATATATATCATATACTATATATATACTATCTATTGATATTACCAAATATACTATACTTACTCTACATACATATATATCATATAATACTATATATATATGATAATATTTATATAAATTTCATACTAACACAGCTATATTGATACTATAATACTTAATATATATATATACCGGGTACTAATATTTTCATCATATACTATAATACTATATATATAATGATATTTATATATATAATATATTATATATAATATTACTATATAGTCTCACCTATATAGAAATAACTCCAGTATCTAATATATATATATATATACTATATATTATATATATATTATTATATATCAATATATATATATATTATATACTGATATATATATATATATATACTACATATCATACTATAATATATATATATACCTATATATATTACACAAACACACAATTAATATATACACTTATAAGCTATATATATATATTCTATAACTATACCGGTATTATATACTACTAACATATAGTAAATATAAACATTCACCTGTTTTCCGAAATATCATATACGTATATAATATTATATATACATATACTATACTATATATACTTATATATCACTATACTATACTACTATGATCATTTATATACCGTATACTATATAAAAGTAATCACAATTCTGAGCACCCATCTTATTGCTCCTGTTTAGCGTCTTCCTCTTCGGACATTACCGGACTTGTATCTCAAAAAATGTACTACTCCCCCTAGAATACTAAAAAAATTGCGTTATATCGTTCCTCTAACTTCTTGTTTTTCCATAATAATAATAATAATTAAAGTCATAAAATAAACAAATAAATACAAATCAATCAATATCAATCAATACAATCAAATCAATCAAATAAATACTATAATAAATAACTGATAATAATCACAATACAGCACAAATAAATAATAATAAATTATAATAATAAATAATAGATGAATAATAAATAAATCAATTATCGCAATCAATACGTATAATAAATCAATATAATAATCAATAATATAATAACAATAATAATCAATGAAATTAGATATAACCTATTGACCTGCTAGTTGTGCAGTCCTTACTACTAACTACTACTACTACCATATTATTATTATCCTACTAATTAATAATATAATAATAATCAATAATGAATAAATAAGTACATAATAATAATCAATAATAATAATAATAATCCAATCAATAAAATAATAATAATAATAATAATAATAATAATAATGATAATAATATAAAATTAATAATAATACATAATAATTAATAAAATAACATAATAATAATCAATAAATAATAATAATCAATAATGAATCCTAATAATAACAGATCAATATACAAACCATAATATAAATACCATAATAATAAATAATCATGTAATAAAATAACAATTAATAGCGTTTAGAAGATGAAACCTAACTTGTGGGGAGCTCATCAAATATTATCTTCTACTCCTCCTGATTGGTTAAATATGTTCAATAAGAATGTATCGTTAAATAAAGCAGCTGGCGGATTCGAAGCACATGAGGCCGGAACCGAGGCGAAACTGACTCGTTAACAGACAGTTCCGATTCCTTGCAGTTTCGCACGCGCGACCCGGAACAAAATAAATTCAAAAATATACTCAACCAAAAAAAAAAATAATGGGATACAAAGGTACTTTATAATATTTAGAGAGATCAAAAACTGTTATGACCCAAATCATACTTCGGACTGAGAGCGGCATATACTATATATATATATATAGAAACTCAAGTTGATCTAACTAAATTAATCAATAACTAGATATTAAAAAGTTAATCTAATTATAACGATCACTATACTAGGTATACTAGATTATATTAGCTATAAATATACTAGATTATATTAGTTATGACTATACTATGTATACTAGAAACTCAAAATTTAATCTAATTAAATTTATGAATAAACTAGATATTAAAATGTTAATCAAATTAAAGAGATCACTATACTAGATATACCAGAGTATACTAGTTATAAATATACTAGATATACTAAAAATTAAAAAGTTATTCTAATCAAATATATCATAATATTAGACATATTAGATTATACTAGCTACGACTACACTAGATATACTGGATGTTAAAAAGTTAAACTACTTAGATTGATCACTGTACTAGTTATACTAGATTATACTAAGTACTAGTTATGAAATACAGATATTTATATTTCCTTCTTTTATTCCGTATATGGAAATTTCTCTAAGTCTTTGTCGATTTCGCGACCCATTCACGCAGAAGGTATCCCAGCGTAGTCTAGTCCTTGCGCAGTGATTTGCGTAGATTAACCATGAAGACAATCAGTTCTTCTGTCAAACAAATAATACTTACTACCTACACAGCCACACGCATTCTATTTAGGAAAATAAAACTGGTGATTATATATTCATCTTCTGAGAAGATACCGTAAGTAAACTTCAACGATTGCTCCCTCATTCGTAAATTCCTCACCAAATCACATCATGGAATAAACGGTCATTGAAGGTTGGTTTCTTTGCTTCTACCGGAACTGATACCGACAAGTTATGGGTTCGAGGTTCCTTTAATTAATTTCCGCAACCTTCAAAGACTTTATTATAATTATCACTTTATTGAACATCGCCTCTCTTCCTGTTGACTAAACTCTTGCTCTTAACCGAAACTTGGGTGATTGAGTGCTACTCTGTTCTTCCTTTGTCGTCTTTTCTTTATACTCAATTTTTAGCCAAATGCGGTTGCTGTGCGTGTGCATGCAAAGATTTTAATTTGAAAACTGCATAGCAACAAAAGCATTCTCTCGTCTTCTTTCTCTCCACGCATCTAGTGGTTTTAATCTAGTTGTCATGATTTGTCTGGTGAACATGTCTATCATTTCTCTATGCCTTTCTGTCTATTATCAGTCTGTCTGTATCTCTCTCTCTCTCTCTCTCTACTCATCTGCTCCTCCTCCTCATCAAAATACTCATAGGCATATTTCAGTGAGGGACATTACTCAAAATTAAGTTTTACATGCGTTGTACATTTCTGAATGACTAATATTCATGGTCCCTTTTGCATTAATTATAAATATTATTAGGAATATATATATCATAACTCTACTTAACTACTATCTACTACTTACCTTAATACTAACTACTATACTAGATAGATACGTTAACTACATATTAAGTAATAATAAATTATAATAATAATTAATAAATAGTATATATAATAAAATAATATAAAGATTATAATAAATATAAATAATTAAATATTAAATATATATTAATAAGTAAAAAATAATAATAATAAGATATAGATAATTAATCTTTTCTATCTATTATAAGAATTAGAAATTAATGAAGAATATGAATAATAATTATAATAATATATATATAAATAATATAGGATAAGAAAAGAGAGAACAGAATTATAATAATAAGTTAATATATATTATAATATTATATATAATAGAAAAATAATTATAATTGAGATAATGAAAATAATCATGGTGGTTAATATAATAATGAATATAATATCAAAATAATTATAATAAAATAAGTAAGAGAAAGAAAATAATTACAATAGGTAAATAATTAAAATAAATAGATATCAATTAAAAATGGATTCTGGTATCCACTGACTAAAACGAGCAGTGTATATTACGATGAATTCAATATTACTGAGGTCTATTAGCACATTCTTCCAACCACCTCAGTTGCTGCATCTTGATAGAATGCGTTACTCCGTATTGATCTACCACAATCTTGGTGCATTCCGTCCCAATACACCCCTCTTCTTCTCTTCTTCGTAAGAAGGAGGAAGTAACTAAACGATTCACCAAAGTGACACTGCAAACAAGCTCAAAAAACACAAGCCAATACACTAATGACAAAACGGATAAAAAAAAGAAATGTAACCAGTAAAGAATGATACAAAGAAGTATGAGAAAACCAAATAATAATAATATTCTAATACATAATAATAATAATAATACATATTACGTATAAATCATATATACCAGGCTGAGGCTTTAATATAATAAAGACAATATACGAAATATAATATAATAATAATTAATAATAAAATAAAAATAAAACAAAATTAATAATTATAAATATAATTAACTAGAAGATGCAGAAAGAAGATAATTTAAAACCCAATATCAAAAGAATTTAAACAACAATAATAATATCCATACTAAAAGAGAATAATAAAATATTAAATAATATATTTCTAATAAATAATAATATTAGCATAATAATAATAATAATATACAAATAAGAAAATAAAGTAATAAAGAATAATTATATAATTAAAGAAACAGGCCTCGAAAAATAAATGAGAATGAGAGAGTCATCAAGTAGCCGTGCAAGAAGGAGACGTTTCGATGTGACGTATTTGACGATAGCCGAACTCTCTTTGGATAAACTTGTAGTCCTTCAACAGATAATTCTAATCTTACTTATTCTTCTTCTTCTTCTTCTTCTTCTGTGCAAAATGTGCATTATAGCATTATATGCCGGTTCTGCTTCAATATACTATAATATACTCTTATAATAATTCAACTAGCAATTATATATACGTTGACGATTAGACGAATGATCAGTCTTTATAACAGTTGATAAAATATAAATTTTAATAAAGAATATGTCATAAAAATATAAGATTTAATAATCATTATCGTTAATAGATTAGCTGATAAATAACCATCTATTTAAGAATAATGATAAGTGATATGTAATTATGAGTATTAAACATGATGTTATTAGTGTTTATTAAATATAATAATGGTATATTATTAACAAAGGGATAATAGAACTCAATAAATCAAAAAGCAAACGATAAACTTCTACAGAATTATAAAGGAGGTATCATACCATTTTAATTATATAATAAGTATGAAAAGGTATTGAACTCAGTATTGAAGTAGTTAAAAAGAAGGATTTTGAAAGCAAGGAACGAACGTGTTTTAAAAGAGAAAATTATAATTGATTAATCAATCATCTAGTCAACAAGTAACTCAAAAAAAGGCAAAAATAAATGAAATAAACAAAAACGGAGAAATATTAAAACAACAAATGGAAATTGCCGAGAAACTTTAACAATTACTTCGTAAATAATGGCAAACTAAATTTATCAAACATGCCACTTAGGCATATCTCATTTGAAACCTACATTTGGAGGATTACGGATATCTCGTAATAATTAAAACTATATGTATTACAAAAATTTAGAAAAAAAATGTTAACAGGTAACATAGCAGAAATGATATCAAATAAGAAGTTAATTCATTACTGAAATTCTGACAAAAATTAAAGCCAATGTAAATATTCTACGAAAACCTAATATCCCAAATCAACATTACAAAATACTATAAACTGACATAAAATGCCTCGCCCCTAAGATCTCTTTAAACATCTCATTATTAACAAGGATATTTCCCAGAAATCTTAAAAGTCTCACGTGTCACACGCTCACATAATAAAGGGTGATAAAACGATCCTAATAAAAACCTTATATAGACCGAATTAATCAATATACACATACCGATTAGTTCAATAAATACTCGATAAACTAGTATTAAATCGAATATAAAGGATTATCTTAATACGAAAGTTATATACATTATGTCTAAATAGACGTTCAATTAGGACCATTTATGGTTTTAGAAAGAACAGTATATCAACAACTGAAGCCACTTGTTTTTTGGACTGAAAATTAATAGATATGAGATATTAAAGAAAATTAGATAAAATTCAACGTGCACTTAATTTATTTATTGGATCTACAAAAAGCTTGATACGATTAGTAAATCATTGATATAGACTACTTAGGGAACAATAATGATAAGATGGGAATAAAGGGAAACACACTACGATTGTTTAAAACATATCTTAGTGGAAGAGATCTCAGTATGTGAAAATAAAAAAGCCAAGAAGGACAGGTGGAAACAGTAACTTGAAACATTACAAAACAACATGCGGTGTTCGCACAATGATCGGTATTCTTGGCCGAGTATATTATTACATTGTATACCGATGATGTATTAATTCACACGAATCTTTCATGGTCTCATTTGCTGATGATATTTTCAATATTAATAAAGGATAAAAATCCGGCTATCAACGTATCACCTAAAACGCAGCAGACGTCTAATAAATAAGGATCACAACATGATAGAATTTCTATAACTTCACTAAACTTGCAAGAAACGTCAAGTACATCCAAATAATAGAACAACAAAAACTATAGCTGATAAAATATTCAACATTAAAATTACTTGAATAAAATCTTTAAAAATTAAAGGAGTCGACTTGAAAAGAGTCACAAATGCTAAAATACTTTTGGGGTAACGTTAGATGAAAAATGACATGTCAAAGGAAACATATTAATCAACCGTAGGCTAAGTGAGATAACTAGCGGAAAGATACATTAGATTAGTATACTAGTTCGATAATGTGTAGTAATAATGTAAATCTAATTTCCTTCTTTTATGATGCTGGTTCCTTATTTGTTGAATAAGAGAGAAACGATTCCATAATATACTATACGGTCTTTCAAAACAATGTTAACTATTAACTTAACCTCACTATCATTTTTATTTTTTATAATTGTCTGACCAGTCATTATAAGTCACTTTGTAGTAGACATGAACTTTCAAGCTATGATTAATATCGTGTTATTTTTTGATAATGCTCTAAGAGGACGTTTCATTACCGACAGCTCGTTAAGCACCCCACACCAAACATGCAGCAAGCACTGTTATTATTGACTATTCAATGTAATAATGAACCGGACATTATTTAATAAGGGCAGCACCTTCTGATTTATATTGTCCAGAACCAATAGCCTAAAGACTAGATATAAAGGTATACAAAGATTTGTTGAAAGATACACTTATTGAAGTATCTCTATAAAGGACGAGCACAAGATACTACGAATTAAGGCATTGTACTATGAACCTATATCTAACTTCATAAAACCAAATATCAAAGAGCCATAAACTAAGAAATAGGCTCACGTGAAAATCCTCCTTTCTATAGGTTAGAAAAAGCCAGACAAGCAGCTAGCTATAAATGTGCTAAAGTCTAAAACGATTTACCTCGAGAATTAAAAAAATGAAAATTCTTCTATATCATTTACAAGTAAACTCAAAAAAAAGCTATTTAAATAAGTTACTAATACTATACCTATATTGCCATTTACAAGTAAATTCAAAACAGCTGATATATACAGTACTAATTATATTACATTTATTGAAGTATATTATAAATTATTTATTATTATTATTATTATTTATTAAGTATTATTATTATTATTATTATTATTATTTATTATTATTTATTCTTATTATATTATTATTATTATATTATAATTATTAGTATTATTATTATTATTATATTATTATATTATTATTAATATTATATTGTTATGTTATATTATTATTATGTATTATTATTAATTATTATTATATTATTACATTATATTATATTAATTATTTATTATTATGATTATTATTATAATTATTATATTATTATTATTATTATTATTATTATACATTTATTATTATTTATTATTTCATTATATATTATTATTATTATTTTTATTATATAATTATTCTATATTTAATATTTTTCTATTTGTAATTATTATCATAAATATTTGTTTCAGATATTAATATAATAGTCTATTGTTATTATTTTATTCTGGATGGACCCATAAAAGGTATCTCTTCATCTTAAATAACTGGTTCATGCTATAATTATCATTTGGATTATTTTTATCATTATTATTATTATTATTATTATTATTATTATATTATTATTATTATATATATTATTATTATTGTTCTGTATTACTATTAGTACTTATAATTATTATTGTTATAATGATTTTATTATTATTATTATTATTATTATTATATTATTATTATTATATATTATTATTATTATTAAAACTATACGTCATCGTAATGCAAATGTTTGTTGATAATGATATTTTCTGGAATATCTAGCTTATAACTATGTATCTGTTTTTATTAATAATTCTATTTACTGTTATTATCAATCTTATTGTTATGGCAATTCTTTATTATTATATGTTATTATATTATTATTATTATGTATATTATTATTATATTATTATTATACTATTATTATATATTATTATTATTATTATTATTATTATTATTTTTTTATTATTCTTATTGTTGTTATTATTATGTTTTATATTATTATTATTGTTATTATATTATTATATTATTATTATATATTATTTATTATTATATATTATTATTATTATTATTATTATTATTATTATATTATGATTATTATTATTATTTTTAATTATTATTGTATTTTATTATTATTAGTATATATAAATTTTATAATTATATGTAATTATAATTATTATTAATTATATATTAATATTATTGGTTGTAATTGTATCATTATTAGGGTCTAAACACACTAGCTATTATAAGTTCTTACTGTTATTATTATTATTGTTATTGTATATTATATTATTATTATTGTTTATTACTATCACCCTACTTTTGTTATAATTATACATTATTAGGGTCTAAAGGACACGACACTGTGTTGCAATTAGTAGACCCCTTTCAGATACTAGGGAAATTATCTTGTTATTATAATTAATTGCTATAATGTAGTTGTAAATTTACCATGTAAGCAATGTAAATTTCTTACTGAATAAAGTTTTAAAATTGAAATTGAAATTAGTTATTATTTTTATTATTATTATTATTATTATTATTATTATTATTATTATTATTATTATTATTATTATTATTAACTTTATTATTAACATTATTATTGTTCCTTTATTATTATTATATTATTATTATTATATTATATTATATATTATTATTATTATTTATTATTATTATTTTATTATTATATTAGTAATTATTATATTATTTTATTTTTATTATTATTATTATATCAGTAGTAAGAAGATTATTATTATTATTTATATTATTAACTTTATTATTAACATTATTATTGTTCCTTTATTATTATTATTATTATTATTATTATTATTATTATTATTATTATTATTATTATTATTATTATTATTATTATTATTATTATTATTATTATAATATTAATATTATTATTATTATTATTATTATTATTATTATTATTATTATTATTATTTTTATTATTATTTATTATTAATTAAGATAGTAGTAGTAGTATACGTAGTAGTAGTGTAGTAAGGTAGTAGTAGTAGTTGAAATAATTTCCATATCAAATAAGCAAAGGACCAGAATTAGCTTAGAGAAATGAACGCATGAACTATTTGAGGAAATGTCCCATTAAAATATCCTTTTTTTGAGCTTCTCTTTTCTCTTCAATAATATTTTCTTCGATGCTTTAATTTTTTTTTTTTTTACTTTTTACTTTAATCGATTTGTTCCATTTATTTCGAGGAAAAATACTTGCAAGCATGTGATATAAGAGAGAGAGAGAGGGAGAGAGAGAGAGAGAGAGAGAGAGGAGAGAGAGAGATGAGGAGGACGAGGAGAGAGGTGAGAAGGAGATGGAGAGAGGAGAGAGAGAGAGAGAGACGAGAGAGGAGAGAGAGAGAGAGAGATGAGAAGAGGAGGAGAGAGAGAGAGAGAGAGAGAGAGAGAGAGAGAGAGGAGAATAGAAAGTGAAAAGAAGAAACATGTCTTTAATAAATTTATTATTAATATAACAACAAAAATAAAAAAATAATAAAATAGTAATTTTTGTTATTATTATTATTATTATATTATTATTATTTATTATTATTATTATTATTATTATTATTATTATTATTATTATTATTATTATTATTATTATTATTATTATTATTATTATTATTATTATTATTATTATTATTAGTTATTATTATTATTAACTTATTATAACATATGATTGTTCCTTTTTATTTTATTATTATATTATTATATTATTATTATTATTATTATTATTATTTTATTTATTATATTATTTTATATTATATATTATTATTATTATTATATTATATCTTATTTCTAATATTATATCAATTATTATTATATATTTATTATTATTATTATTATTTTTAAATTGCTAAAAAAATTCATCTCTCTTTCTCTCTCTCTCTCTCTCTCTTCATCTCTCTCTCCTCCCTCCCTCTCTCTTCTCCTCCCTCCTCTCCTTCCTCTCTCTCTTCTCTCTCTCTCTCTCTCTCTCTCCTCTCTCTCTCTCTCTCTCTCTCTCTCCGTTAGTTTCCCGTTCCCTTCTTCTCTCTTCCAACAGAAGGTAAGAAACACTCTTTTCACTTTCTAATATTTGGTATAAAAATTTATTCCATGATGAGTCTTCCGCATCATAATAATATTTTCAAACCGAAGAATTGATTGATTCGAGTTCTTGCAACAAACAGCAAATCTTCAAACATATAAATAAAAAATAAAATCTAGTTCGTTTTATTTTTTAGCCTGCAATCTTATGGGGTGTTTAATATGATATTGTGACCATGTCATTTGTATGCTTTTGTGTGTATCTGTGTAGCAAATGTGTTTTTCATAAGTGTTTATTCTATTGAATTTTTTTGGTTGTTTTGTGTTACTAATGACCATATTATTCGCATGTTTTTGTGTGTATCTGCGAAGTAAATGGGTGTTTATCAGAAATTTGTGTGCATTTGTGTAGTAAATGTGTGCGTTTAACGATATTTTTGGTATGTGTATATTGTATTGCATTCTTTTGGGGTTGTTTTGTGTTACTGTGAGTCTGTGACCATGTTGTTCGTATGTTTTTGTGTGTATCTGCGAAGTAAATATGCTTTCTCGGTATTTATATTTATGTTCACTGTACATTTTTTCATGTACGATGTATACATGGCAGATTTTTGCGTGCCATCATGTGTCTGTTTTTATATGTGTGTTTATATCTGCAAGTCGTATTTGTGAAAACAGGAAGTGAAGAAACCAAGTCAGGGGGAAAAAATTCCAACTTGAAATATCGAATATTTGCCATTATTTTTACACGCTTCTTAATCTAATAATAATTAATACATAATTAACACATAATTAATATATAAATTTGCTAAAATAATTATAAAAAAATATAATAATATAAACAATATAAGATTGATTAAGACTGATAGAGCTTATGATACCCTCTAACGATTAATTCAATCTTGGGCTAAATTTATACCTTTGAGACAAATGAAGGAGAAAGCCACAGGAAAAATAAGTGAAAGAGTCGTTGTGAGAGTGTGCTTGTGAGAACAGAGAAAGTGTGTTATTCCTATGTAATAGCGTGGTTGAAAGTGGTAAGGAGAGTGTTGAAGAAAGAACAGAGAGTGTGTAAAATTCCTAGGTAAGAGTGTGAGAGATCTTTAAATAAAATCAACGAAAATAATTGCTTATGCAAGTGGTACTGAAGGGGCAGAGAAAGTGTAAGTATTCATTGATAGTGTGAGAGAATTCGTAAATAAATATAATATGAAATAAAAATACGGTTTGTAATACTAGTATGTGTTTTCCTGATAAGACGAAAAAAGTGTACTTATTTCGCTATTGTGAAGTGCTGTAAAGAAAGAAAAAATAATATGATTAGGTTCGTAGTTTTTAAATCCGTGAGTGCACCGTTACATAAGTAAGTACTTTTCCTGTCTCCGAATTGTAAAGAGAATAGAGTAGATGTTGGTCAAAAACAAAGTAAGGGTTGTGCAATATAATAAGATAAATTTTGTAATACAGAACCGAAAGAAGGTATGTGAGCTGTGCATGATCGTTTGATCACTCGTACAGTTTTTTCCATGAACCAGGGAGACAGGAAAAGTAAGAGTAAGAAGGTCGCAGAGAGGGAAGAGGACGGAGTAGGAGTATGATGAAGAGAAATAGTATGAAGAGTATGTGATTAAAGGATGAAATATATAGTGTACTGTATAATAGATTTAGATATGCGGATATTGAGAAAGAAGTCAGTAGATTAGATTAAACGATAAATGATAGCGAGTAATAGACTATAGATAGTAGAATATTATGATAAGCTGAGAGGAAGAGAGAAAATAATATATATATATGAGCTATTATATATATATCCTTATATTATTATATATAATGATATAATTTATATAATAGTATAAATATAACATTAACTTATTTATAAATATATAATACATATATATCTTACCTAAATACTGTTCTTACTCTATATATATATATATACTATAAAAATATATATATATATATATTATATAAAATATATACAATATAATATAATTATAAATAAATATATACATATATATATTGTCTACATATATTACTTTTTACTATATAGAATCTTTCTAAACATTTGAATTTAGGTTCGAATAGTCACTATTCATCTTCATTATACGTACTATATTACATATATTATCAATTACGTCTACTTACTTATCATTCAGTTAGCCTTTCTCTACGTATAATTCCCTCACTACTTCAATAAATGATAATCAAAAGAGAGACAAAAAAGAGAAAAAGAGAACATACAGTTATATTTGAGTATAGAAAGGTATAATATAGAATAGTATATATCGAAGAGAGAGAAAGAAGAAAAAATATATACACCACATTAGTATAGAGGAAATTCGATAAAATAATAGAAAAGAAGATATAGAGTATTATAGAGGAAATATCACAAGTATATTTAGGGAAATTGAGATAGAGAAGTGATGTATTAGGGAAGTATTCTTAAGAAAGTAGTTTTTAAGATTACTTATGAAAATATAATTACTCTACTTATGAAATAAGAGATGTATAAGCATGATAATGAGAACAGTATTAAGGCAATAATAAGAGCAACTTATTGAGTAAGAATTGAGAAAGTAGAGAATCAGACGTTATGTAATATAGGGATAAGATAATAGAGATGTCAAGAATATTATTGAACACATAAGATGTAAATGAGAGTAATAGAGAATACTACAGGAAATTATGAGATAGAGAAGAAATACCAGGAATATGTATAGAGATATTGGAGAGATGATAGAGAAATTATATTAAAAAATATAGAGGTCGGTAAATGAGAGAGAGTATTCGTAGATGTAGAGAGAGAGAGAGAGAGATATAGAGAAGGTAAGACTTGGGAAAATAAATCATCTTTGACAACTTAAACCTCCATTTAAATTGGGCGAAACTATAATATGCTGTTTTGAGAGCATCGTTTTGAGTCCATTAAATTAGTTAGGTAGATTGAGCGATTGAGAATTTATTACTATTCTTAATAATAATTAGCCATTTTGTCTTGATTATTATTATAATATACGATACTATTTTCTGGATATATACTATTACTTATAGTATACCTAATTCTTTTATTTACTATATTATACTATATATATTTATTTAATTCTATTTTTGTACTATATTATGGATTATATTATATGTTCGTGTGAATAGGCTACTTAGTGTTTATATTTTGATTATAGTATAACCTATATTCTATGATCTATCATATTATATATTTATATTATTCTATCATTTATATCTATTATTCTTATAAATATAATAGCTTATCTTAACGCATTTTTAACGGTTTTAACTGTACTAATTCATAACTATACCTGCATTGTTTTAAATTATTTATTCAGATAGCGATTAACTAGTTGAAAAATAGAGATTTATCGGTTAAACAAAAAAGCCTACTATATCACAGACGCTGGATCCTTTAATATTATATTTTCGTGACTATACTAAAATAATCTGAATAAAGTATTTACAACCATTATATTACTCAATATAGGGATGCATAATTCAATAATGCGATATTATATTAAGAATCGAAATTATGGCCGATAGATAATATCGATTAATAATTTATATCCGATTAAGGTTTTTACACATTTTGAGTATATAAACGAAAAATAGAAGAAGATTAAGACTATTTGTTTAAAGATTGATAATATATGTTAGTGTAAACAGAATCGAGCACCGGGCTCATGTCGATGTTATCTATGCTTCTCAATTAAGCTAATGTGTAAGGTTTTTTATTCTTTTTTTAGAAAACCTATCAATCGTTCTGATACATAAATTTACAAAGCAGGCCCAACTTGTGCCCAATTCTTGTTTTGTTTTCTTAAATAACGAAAAGTTATAATAAATTATATTAGTAAAAAACAAAATACGTTAAGTGAGGTTATGATATTGCTAAGTTAAGGGGTATATGTTAGGTACTTACGTACCATAGATTTTAAACCTATTTTTTAATATTTTACAAGGTGTGAACTGTTTATACTTGGTACGTGTATACTTACTGCACATGGGCATATTATGTTCGACTTGAAGTTGCAACATATTGTGTTCGACACACTTCTATCAGAAACGTAAAATAGAAATGTTTGAGTGAAGATGAGACCACTAGCCAAAGCACCAACTACATCTAATCTATAGATTTGAAGGATTATTCTGAATTTTATTGTGCTGTCTTTCGGACTGAACGCACATCAGCAAGTATAGAGACTCTATACCACTCGGATACAAAATGATTCGATCCAATAGATATTAAGTGAGGTGAACAGAGTAGGATTCTGTCGGATCTTTCGTCAGCGAGTACTCCTCAGTGCTCACGATTTTGCGGCTGCACGTCCTAGAAGACAAACGAACGAAGAGATATGAAGAAGATAGTAGAGAAGAATGAAAGAGAAGAATGACAGAAGCGTAAAAGAATAAGAGAAGAAGACAGAAGGGAGGCGTTTTACACTTATGTGAGACAAGACGAAAAAGGATCACGCAAATCTTGTGTGAAATAAAATTGTAATACAAGAGAATATCTCCTTCACAATGAAACAATGTCTTGCAATTCTTCTACGTAAAGCAACGTTCTTGCTTCTCTCTACTCCTTCTTCTTCTCTCACTCTTTCTCCCTCTCTGCCTCTCTCCATTCTTCTCTCCTCCTCTCTCTTTATTCAGCGCTTTTTCTTTCTACCTCTCCTCATTTCTCGCTTCCTTTCCCTCCTTCTGAATCTCTCGCGTTTTATACTACCATCCCTCCTAACTTCGATACTTGATCTCAAATCTCCGCTTCTTCAAATTTCTTCTGTCTATCTTCTTCTTCGTATCTTCTTATTTTACTTCTTCTTACTTTATATATATATATCCTATGCTTACTTGCACATATATATATATTTTAGTATTTAAATAACTAATATTTATATACAGGATATTAAATGGTTAATATATTTATCTGTATATATAGATAGATATTAATCTATTTATATGCTTTATTGATATTCTTATTTTTAATCTTTCAGTTCTAATCTAACCTATCTACTAAACGTCCTCGGCTCTGTATATATGCCCTACTATTTCTCAATTATGGGCGGAGTGTCAAGATTTCATTTGGGGCAATAGGTGAGTGATAAGGTATATATTTATAGTATCCTTATTGATATATATATCCTTACAATATATTAATGGATATAAGGATAACTTATTATATTTTGAGAACTCAGTATTACTTTATTATATATATAATATACTGAGAGTATAATATATTATTATATTCCCACCATATACTATAGAGGGGATGATGGTTATATGTATAGCTTTATTTTACTATACAATTATTACTGGTCTTCTAAAACTTGCTAGTAACATGTCTTTATTTTCTGCACATTGTCATTTTAATGTGGTTGTGTGCGATGTTGAACATTCAACGGGGCACCGCACCTTCCGAACACTTGATTTAAGAGCTTTTGCAGGCCGCCAAAATGCTATCGACATACTGAAAGTTCTAGCGAGAATAATGTCAGATAGGAAGCCAGCTGGTGATAAAAGAGGGCGACAGAAGGCCAGTGAGCGTAAACAGCAATTGATTAACGAAAACCAATGAAAACTCTTAGATTAATAATAAATATTATAATCCGTTCCATATGTAATTATACAACTTACTGATTCATTATACTATTGAGAGTATTTTTTTCAGTTTTCTCACTAACTATCTAATCCCTTTAAAAACGTTGTCTGGCAAAAGCATATAAGGTTCATATAGTTTTTATTACGCCAAGATTTTAGTGCAAGTGCCCCCTGCCTTCCGTTCCCTCCTTACGATGCATATATAGTATACGGAGCTATAGTATATATATAATATAGTATATTATTGATTATAATTTTATATAGGCGAGCTCTAGGTTTTAGTTATATTGGAATTTACTTGTATATTTATCTACGATTATTCTCATTATTATTCTATGTATTGATGTATATTATTACTTTACGTTAATTTATATATCTTCCGCACTTAAAATGCTGAGTATATCTCTTTAATCTAAGGAGAAATATTTTAAACAACTATATTCTTCTAATATTTCATGGATCACTTCTTCTCCAGTTGTAATCGTAGTAAAACTATGGATGAATAACTCCTCTAGAGCGAGGTAATTAATAACATAAATAGTTTTGATGATTCTAACTATAAATTAATTTAATGGCTTCCAGAAATGATCTATTTCGATGTTGTTTTGTTTTATAATAAATTCATAGTGCATATGCTATTTACACAGGAAAATAGTTAATTTTTAATTGTTGGTTTTAAAAGGCCAAGGTAAATTTACATTCTCTTTGCTAATTTAACTCTACAGGTTGGCTCTAGTCCAGACCCGCCCAGATCACAGGACATACCATATATATATATATTATATTTAATTACTATTATATATATAAATATATTATATATATTTATATATATATATATATATATAATATATATTATATATATACTATATTATTATATATATAAATATATAATATATATACTATAATTATTAGGTGAAACTAAAGAAGTTATCACCGCATCATATCTCGAAAACTAAGTAGGTACAAGAAAACTGATAACATATATTGAATATCAGCTGTAGAATTTGTATGGAAAATGGAAAAAGAAAAATTATCCATTTTTTTTATTTCTTTTTATATCTGCCAAAATAAGAACGGTACATAGATAAACTAATACATATATAGATCAGCGTATGGAAATTTTGTATGAAAAAAATGGATTTTTCTTTTTTTTTAACCTCAACTATAAGAATACCCCAGGGTAAATCCGCAAAGATGCAAAAAGTCGTGGGTCTCCCTCGGCCCTTATCCGGGGCAACGACGGGGGGACTTTCGTCCCCCTCTGTCCCATATCGTCGGCTTGACCCCCTAAAAAGGATATAAAGACTAAAAATAATTATTTAGTAATAAAAAAAAAAAATTTTCCTTTTGTTTAGATTCTGAGGTCTCTCTTTGAAGGACCATATTATGTTATTTCTAAGAAGTTTCTAAGAATATAGTAGTTTGGAGATTATAAAAAACAAATAAAAAATAAAATTTTTTTGTTTTTCATTTTCCGTTACAAATTTCAATTCGCTGATTTATATATGTTTTACAGTTTTCTTGTCCTTCTTTAGTTTCTGAGATATGATGAGCGGTTAACTTCTTTAGTTTGGCCCAGATATAATATATATATTATATATATTATATATATATGTATATATTATTAATATTATCTATAATTATATATATATAATTATACTAATAGTAGTTAATATACTATTATAATACTTGATATCTTCCTTTTTTCTTTTTTTTATTTTTTTAGAAGAGATAAACTACATCACTCACGGGCAGATGCCCTACTATCCGAATTGGAGAGTAGTGCTGTACTGTGCGGTTTACCCATCGTCCGAGTCAGAACGGAGCCAAGCCCAAGGAGATGGAATTAGCTCACACTCTCCACCCGACCAGGTTGCGAACTCATGGCCTCTCGTCTTTGGTTGGGCGAGTGCTCAATAACTCTCTGAGCTAATCGGGTCGGCTTTTTTATATAAGATACATAGATATATTTAAATGAAAAAAACCTATATACATTATTATTACATTATACATACATACAGTACATAGACATACATACTACATATACACCACCTAAATACAGTATATCAATAACACAACATATATATTACAAAATAGAATATCACTACTATTATTAATACTATCATATCCATTACTATCATTATCTACTACTATCACTATCACTTTGCATCTGTTTTAAATATTAATATTGATATGTCTACCGACACCGTACAATATTGTCACAAATATACTAAATATTATTTACCGCACACTATTAACCGTCATTATTAATAGACTTACTTCCATGAACTAATATTACCAGCCAATCTGTATTTATAGTTTAGACATATCCACGGACTGGGTGGGTTTTGGGTTCGCCTTCGTGCTGCCACGTCCCTTACAATCCGACTTGCATACCCCCTACTATCATTATGTTGTTATATATATTTCACCAGTATACTCAATATATTATACGAAACCTTTCACATTGGCCGAATAACTTCAATATCAATTAACATTTATTAGCACTTCAGCTTTCGTCTTGTACCAGTATCACCTCCCAAAATCACTGGTTTTATATTTTGACGCAGTCATTGTCTAAAAAGACGATATTTTAGCTCAACGCATTGGCCTGCAGGAACCAGTTCGCGGGAAGAATAACATGCGTGATCCCAGAACGTGGGTCGATTCATGCTGCAACCATATTGCCTCCCTTCGCTGGATGGGATAGAGAATTTGGAGAAATTTATCTTCATATAAATCTGATCTTTCGCACGCTGAAATCAAACTTGGGAAATCGTTCAACGTCTCCACCGTTCTGGGCAATTTAGTATTGTTAAATGTTCTTCTTTATAATGTTTCTTTATATTTGATTTATTAATCCAATAAAATGCCGAAAAAGAAATGATTCAAAAATTTGTTTTCACGATCGATGACGTCACAGATACAAATGATATAAAGTTTAAGATGTTAAAAATTTTTAACATTTTTTGTATAAATTTATATAATTATAATCGTAATTTTCTTGTTTTCTTCTGAAATTTCTAGCCACCGATGAATTCGAACTGCAAATGCTTCTTCTCTCTTTCTCTTCCGCTTAAAGAATGTATTCCCAATAAAATCTGTCAAGATTCCCAGATTGGACTTCATGCTCTATCAATAAATCGCCTCTGAATCTCCTTCGTCTTTCCATACATCTCTCTCCTTCTTCTGGTGCCCGTGCTGTGTATTGTCGCCTCTCCCTTCTGGGTTTCCACTGGAGTCCACACCGTTTCGAGAGATCGAATCATTATATAAAGGATATTATATAATATTTATATATTAATATAATATATATTATATTATATATTAGTATATTATATTATAAAATTTATATTGCGTAATTATTATATTATATAGATATATTATATATATATAATAGGTATATAATCTATATTAGTATATATATATATTTATATATATATTTATAGTATATATATAGATTATGAATATAATACTATATTTAATATTATATATATTATATAGAATATATATTATAATATAATGGCATGTTATTTTATATATATTATATTATTAGATTTTATATATTATATACCATAAGACCCATAGGGCACCGTGCACTTATAAGTGTTGTTTTGATTCACTGTATTTGTAAGCGTAGATACTCTCTAGCGAGGCTTAACGCCGTTGAAGAAATAACGTGGCTAAAAAGAATCAAATTTTGAATGCTTATTTCTGACTGGCCATTGCTTATACGGGCCACATATTTGACATAAGCTTGGACATTGCTCAAGTTTGTGAAGAAATAAGTTGGGCGGCTAATCCAAGATATTCTCGAGCTGAGAGATCGTATCTATAGAGCGTTCTCTATAGAACTGCCTATATATAACTACTAAAGAATATGATCCAAATCATAAGGTGTGAAAAGTTATCTATATTTATATGTCTTCCATAAAGTGATCTTGTTGTAATTTTTCTTCTTGGAAGAAGGACCTAACATTGTCCGGGATATATTAATGTAAAATTACATCTTAAGAGGAACGGTGAACTACGCTATCTAGGTAGTCATAAACATATAGTTATTCCCACTCTCTTTCAAACCTGTCTCTAAAACAATCGTATTATTGGTTAGATGTATTATAATTAATTTAATTAATGTATTTTTTGTTTATTTATGTGATTTCATTTTAAATATAATACATTGCCATGTAGTTAATTTTATTATATATAAGAAATTATTGTATTTTCTGTGAGGATAGTTATCAGAAAATAAGATGGTTTTTGTATTTAAATAATACAGGAGCATCTAAATGAGATCGCTTTTATCCATTATTGCTGTCGTATTTTATTACTTCGTTGGCTATTTTTGTTTCGTGTTGCATTTAGGCTTGGACTGCGCCTGTCTGTGTGCGGCATGATTATTGTCTGTTTTGATAAGCTAATTGAAGCTATTATATATGTATACTGTATATTTATATCTATTTATATATTTTTTATATTTTCGATTATTATATTATTATCTGTATGTCTTACTATATTAGTTGATCTTCAATATTATTCTTTTTTTTATTTTTTTTAATTTTTACCATACCCAGAGGTAGAGTTAGTAATTATTTTAGTTTTATATTTTTTTTTTATTAATATTATCATTGAGGAATATAAGTCATTATGTGTTATATAATAGTACTCTTAGGTGAAGTATTTTAGTTCTTGGTGGGTTTATTTTACTTTTTATAGTTTGGTTTATTTATATTTATTAATGATTGTTGTTGACTTCATATGATTATTGAGTTTATTTTGGTTGACTTATCTTTTGTCGTGCTTTCTAGGTTGTTTATACGGAACGATTCCTTGTGTTTTTTATATTATGATTAGTTCCACGTTAATTTCATATTTGGTATATGAGTAGTTATTGCGTGTGTTCTACATATAATTATATTCATATCCGGGGAGGGAGGGACGGATTTTACTTACTTAATTATTGTTGAGTTTATCTTTGGTTATATCTTTTTATTTTATTCTTTTATTTTACTATTTATTGGTTTTGATTTTATGTAGTACCTATATGTTAGTATATTTTTAGTTCTTGCTATCTTAGGATAATATTATATATCCTTCAGTATAATTTTATTTTATACGGTTCTTATTATTGCTTACTTGTTTATTACGGTTTTATTATATCGCGCTTCTTGTAATATATATACAGTGACTATTATAATATATTATAAATTATACTTTTTGTTTATTATTATTATACCGGTTGTGTCCTTTTATTGTCACGGCTTATAATATTATTTTAGTGTTATTATTATTATTATCTTTTTAATTAGCATTACTTTTTTTTTATTATTTTTTATTTATAATATTATTTTTAACATTTTTAATTGATTCTATTCTTTATTTTATGTAGTGAAGGTACCACTAAGGAATGGAAGAGAACTATAGACTTTGGGTGATGGTAAAAGTCCTATTACAAGAAGATAATAGTTTTTACTATAGTTATATTTGATGTTTGTTGAACTGAAGAAGTATGTATTGTTATGTAAAAAAACATATAGATAAATTTTTTTCTTAATTCTTTTTTTTATATTTTTTATTTTCATATGTAGTACGTTCTATTGCTTCTATTGTCGTACTTTTTTATTCAGATCGTGCGTACTATTTTTGTAAATTGGTTTGCGAGTTTCTTTATATCTTATTTATTTTGGTTAATCGAGATGTGTGAGTATCTTCCCAATGGTAATACTTTTTTGGCCTTGGCAAGCTGAAGGACAGGTATGTCGCGAGCGTCTTTCGGTCCTTCCGTGGAAAGCGATCAGGGAGGACGTGATTTTCCCGCCTTTCGGGGAACGGTCTTCCGTGTAACCCTGCTCGATCGCTTCCCGTTATGGGGTATTTTTTATGTGTTATCCGCTGCGTGAGGTTCATATTTTCCGCTGCCCTCCCGTCTACAGTGGTATATGCTGATTGTTCCACTTTTCCCCTTCGGTCTTGTCTTCCGTCGCTCGAGCAGTCTCCTATCTTGGCCGTGTAAAATGTCCTTTTTTTAATATATATGTCGATTACTGATATTTATAACCATCTGACTAGTTACGGGTGGGCTGCGATGCTCGTTATCGTGTGAACTTAGAGTGTGGGGACTTGTTTCCTATACCTTTGTTTCCGTTACCGTGTGGAGGGGAGGATCGATACATCGCCGCGTAACCCAAATACCAAATATGAGTCTGGTGGGTTTTTCCGGGAGACGCTACCCCGAGGGGGGGAATAGTCCTACCCTGTCCGTATCCCGGAAAGGCCTGAGAGACCACGACTTTTTTCCTGTCATCAGGTGTCTGGCTTCTATTACCCTTGGGGTTCCATTATTTTCATAATTTATAAAGGTAATGATATATATATATTAGAGAGGCTTTCCGCGTGGAAGCCTAGTTAGATTAAAAGTGGTTTGTCTGAGCGATTTGGGGTATGTTTATATCTGTCGGGTGACGACAATAGCAGCCGTTTCTCTGAAGTGATGATTTATATATGAACAGAAATAAGGAAAATTTTAAATATACACATTGTCTTTTTCATGTTCTACATATTTTATTTTTGATTGTACTGTATAATGCTTTTGACCTAGAGATAATATCTTTTTCTCTAAAGTCTGTTAAAGTTTTTCTTCCTTTTATGGTATCTCTTTCACCATGTACTTACTATTAAAATATATATTTTAATATAATAGTATCATTATTAGTACGTTGTTATTGCTTATTATATACTTTTATTATAAATTATTGATTAATGAACTGTTTCGGATTTATTTTGATGAATTTAATTTACTATATAGACTGGTTATATTATATATATATATATATAAAGTATATTTTTCTTATTTTAGGGAAGCGAGTTGAGGATAGAGCTAGTCGAGGACGGAACTAAGGACTTGGCGTATATGGTATCAGTTTTGTATGCATTATCTGCTTGTTATTGGTTCCATGTCATATTGACTTTAAATATTTATGTTTGAGTGTATTTAATTAGTATTAGTTTTTTCCTGTTTGGTTTATGTCTATTTATATTTTTGCCTATACTTATATGCTTTTTTATGCATACTAATATATATATATTTGTATATTTTATGACTTTTGATCTACCTTCTGTTTTTTGTAAATATTTATTTATTCACTTTTCTCATCTTATGTAGTTTTGTTGTTGCTGACTATGTTATGTGCTGTTTCTCTCTGTGTTCCGTGCTCTGATGTTCCCACTAACCAGTAGGGTAGTTGTCATTCTGAAATGTTATTGTTTTCTGATATTTCTCTTTCTGTCTATTGATCTTCTTTTTATTCTGTGCTGAATTTGTGCTTCCCTATAAATGTATCTTGCCTTACTTCATAGTTACTTTGCATGGTCTGCAGTAAGGCTGTTGGAGTTGCCTCATTCACCTATTCTTTTCGAAAGCTTCCTATAATCATTTTTATTATTTGTCGTTCCGGATCTCAGCGACTTGAATGGCCATATTTTCTCTATATTAAAATATTAAAAAGTTATTGTTAGAATCTCCTTTATAATTATATTCTTCTATAGTAGAAGGTGAGTGTTAACACAACTTTGTATTATTGCATATAGAAACACTTGTGGTAAACGTCACATACTTTAGCACATACCTAATCATATCGTTGCAATACTTTTGATCAAGAGTAAAAGCTAAAGTTGTTAGATATGAATTATATATTAGGACTGAAACGTTCGTTACAATCTTTTTACTCGATGCGAACGGAAACCCTACGAAATAAACTGTATGACTTTCATAATAAAATTAGCATACAAGATGCGAACACACATAAAACGCCCGCAAATGGATTATAGTCTTTTTTCACAAGTGTATTCTAATAAACACTAAGATAACGTATAATAATGATTTAAATAAGTAAAACTTTGAAAAACAAACATGGTTTTTATACGTAAGATGGAGATGATTATTATACATAGTACTTAGTCTAACCTAGAAAATTAATATTTATGCATATATATGATATATTGCGTCTGAAATAGAATACAGAAAAACTTGAATTTACTATATTTTATTGAGTCTATGTAGTATGGTGATACCAGCCTAATGAGTTTTTGCGTTTCTGTTCTTTCGTGAGAAACGCAAAATTTCTGTGTAGTGGCTTTACTTTTGTTTTATCTTTTAAACGATATTTTTGCTCTGTTAATAGTTTCTTTCATTTTTTGTATCATTGGATAAATAATTATTTAATTATATAATTATTATTTTCTAATTGTGAGATGTTTATTTAAAATATTAGATAGAGTAACAGTTTTTTATGTAAATATTTTTAGCGATTGTGGCAGAAATAGTATTGTTAGGCTGTCGTATCTGATTAATGTGAGTTTATTAGAGAGTGTTACATATTGATTTTAATGTCTGTTTATTCGTTGGGTCGTTTAGTATATCTTGAGCGTGTTGTGGCGTCTCGCAGGTTTCTGCTGGTTTGTGTTTTATTCATATTGGGTAGTTTAATATATTTTTATCCTATGAGGATAGTTCAGTGTGACGGCTCGTGTTATCTAAATTAAAGTGAGCTGGTTGCATTCTTGATCAGCGGACGACACGACTTAATTATTATTAATGTTTATTAGATGTTTATTATATTATTATTAGGTGGGATATTACTAGATTATGGATGTTAGGCTGGGGTAGTTTAATTATATCTAACTATATATGAATTTTTATATATTTTTATGGTATTTTGGTGCTATGGTATCCTGCTTAGTGACTATGTTTATTTAGTATTGTTAGCTTAGTATGTGTGATATTTATATATCATTGAGTTTTAGTAGTTCGGGTAGGTTCGTAAGCTTTCGTGACGGAGATAGGTCGATTATCGCCCGACTCCACCTCCACTAATATTATATAAGTACATGATTGTATAATTCGAAACACATTTCCATAAAATTGACAGTGAGAATGCCTAAAAGGTCACAATTGAAACTTCAGTATAAAGCAGCTTCGCACTCTCTCTTAAAAATGATTTATTAAAAAAAAAAATGTTCAAACTTTGTTAAACTAATTAAACCTCATAGGCTAACTCTTGCTTATGTAATAGTTAAAATCCTATTTAAACACTAACCTAAACTCTAAAGATAACCTTTAACTTAATTTATATATAATGTAATTTATTTGTATATTTATTTATTTCACTCTGCATTGTTAAAAAAAAAGAATGAAATGAAAACCTATGGCCCCAAGAGAGCTTTCAATACTTTATTTGAATTAAGTAGATTTAAAAAAAAAAAAAATTGGCTCAACCACCGGAGGCGGATTAACGTACATGAAGCCATATATTATATATACTATATATACTATATTATATATATATAATATATATATATATAAAAAAATATATACTATAAATATATATTATATAATATATATATATATATTATATTATTAATATATATATAATATATATTTATATATATATATATATATATATATATATATATATATTATATATATTCTATATTATATATATATATATTATATATATATATATATATTTATATATAATATTATATATATATAATATATATAATAATGTATGTATATATATATATACTATATATATTATATATAATATTTATATATTAATATATGTATTATATATATATATATATATATATAATTATACTATGATTATATATATAATATATATTATATAGATATGATAGATAGATAGATAGGATAGATAGATAGATAGATTAGAATATGATAGATAGATAGATAGATAGATAGATAGATAGATAGAGTAGATATATAGATAGATAGATAGATTAGATCTAATATAGATAGATAGATTAGATGGATATATAGATAGATGGATAGATAGAATAGAAGATAGATAGATAGAGTAGATAGATAGATAGATGATAGATAGATATGAATAGATAGATAGATAAGAGAGGAGAAGAGAGAAGAGAGAGAGAGAGAGAGAAGGAGATGAGAGAGAGAGAGAGAGAGGAGAGAGAGAGAGAATTATTAATACTGCTAATAAAAGCAAGAGATCTACAAACCGCAAAACAACATCATATTCGTTCGTTCGCCGAGACGTTGAATTATGGAACATGAGAAGTCTATTTTTCGAATTGTTTCGTATTCATAAATTTGAATTTCAGTATTGAAAAACAAAGCGGTGTGTTCTTGTTATGTCAACCGCAAGTTGTAGTATAAAGGCGTCCGCGCGGTCATATTGTTCACGCACTATTTTTTCCTCCTCAAAATGTATAGGGCTTGTGTTGTAAAGTGTCCTGCAATAATCACTGTTGGTTTTACATTGGTACTAACTAAAATTTGATCGGTTTTTTTTCATTAAATTAAATAAATCATTGGAGTGTTATTATAAAAAGATTTGAATTTTAATTTCTTAATATTTATATTCTTGAAAAAAAAATTAAGAATTAAAAATAAAATATACAACTAACTGCAAAGTTGTAACATATATTGGTGGTTTCGCAATCCTGGCAACCTAGCCACGAGCCGCCCTGATATATCTATATATATATATATAATATAAGTATATATAATATATAATATATATATATATATCATATATATATATATATATATATATAATATATATAATATAGTATATATAATATATATATATATATATATATAATATATATATATATATTTGATCGAGGAAAAGCAACACACTCAGAGCCCTCCACATAGAAATCTTTATTCAAAATTCACAACGTTTCGGAAATTAACCTATTTCCATCTTCAGGTGAAAAACTAAAATACATAATATATAACAAATATTAAAAATATTAAAGTTATAAATTTTATATAGAACATTATTATTAATACAAAAATAAATTTACATTTAACGTTACAAATATTATGATAAAACATTTACAATATTACAAAAATGAATTAATATAGAAACAGGACGTTGTTCCGTAAACAAAAATAACCATGAAATTGAAATCAAATATTAAAAATTAAAATTTAACTTAAGTCTATTTTAACAGGGTAACTAAATCAAAAATAATTTTCAGAGTTAAAAACATCATCAAAATTATCTCTGGTAACAAAACAAAAAACTCACCATTTCTAGAGTTACATAATTTATGAATCTATTGAAAGGTATATTGCGAGGAAGGGCGCTACTTCCAGTCAGGGTTAACACAACAACTGTAGTTTAAAACGGTACCGGAATCGTTATGAAGGGAAGGTTTGGTGTTGCCTGGATTGTATATTAATTTTCTAAAAATATGTTAATCTTCTTTGGTTAACAGAATTTGTGCTAGATAGAAAATATTATAGTTAAAGGTGTGGTCTGCTGTGTGGGAGTGATTTCTAATGGCGGAGTGGGATGGTGAATTCAATAATGATTTGGTACGGGTGGAGATACCCCTATGTTCATTTATCCTCACGTAGAACTGGCGAGACGTACTTGCCAATATAGACAGCATTAACAGCTGTCACAATTAAATTTATATATAATTGAGGACTGAAGAGCTATAGGGATACGGTCTTTATGAATGCAAAATGAAGATATCTTGTGTGAAGCAGTGAAAATTAAGTTGACATTCAATTGGGGAAAATGGTTTCGTAAAAGAAAGGTTAATTCCTTACGTAGTTTTGTAAATATATGTTCATAGTAGGGTAACTTTATATATATAAATCACATTTTGGTGCGGAATAAATCCAAGGTCTGGACGCGTAACAGGAATTGAAAAAATTACTTATATATTTGTGAGAGGGGTAATAATTACATTTAAAAAATTTAAAAGGAAATTGAATTCTTTATGCATAAGTTGGAAGGTGGAACTAAGGTGGTAAGCTCTATATAACAAAGTTTTAATGCTGTTACATTTAAAAACAAGAGGGATGTGACTAAAAAAATTTAGTCCTAAACCTGAAAAAGTCTTTTTTCGGTAAACACTTACTGTGAAATTTGAGTCTGATTTCCTAATAAGCATGTCCAAAAATGGTAGGGTGTTATCCACTTCATCTTGCCCAAAAATTTATATTAGTTAATTGAGCATTTAAGTAATCAAAAAAAGGTAAAACCTTATCTTTGTCAAAAAAAAGTAGGAAAGTGTCATCCATAAACCTCTTGCAATGGGCTGGTTTGAAGGAGGGGGGACAATTTGATAACCAGATCTTTTCAAAATGACTCAGATAAGAGTTGGCTAGGGTGGCGCTAAGTGGGGAACCCATGGCTAGAGAATCTGTTTGTTGGTTGTTTAAGTATTATAAAAAAAAGAAGGAGGTGTCCTGGGTGGCTAATGTAAGTGTTGAGTTTTAAATTCAGATTCATTCTGTATTCCTATCATTTAACTGAAATATATCGTCTAGGAGAAATTCTATTGCATCATTTATAGGTATATTTGTGTACAGAGACTCAATATCAAAACTTGACATGAAATAATCGTTCAAATTGATGTCCAAAATCCAGTTCTTAAAACTATAGGAATTCTTAATTATATATTCATTATTTGCGAAAGGGGTCAAAAGAGGTACTAGTAAATAATGAATATATAATTAAGAATTCCTATAGTTTTAAGAACTGGATTTTGGACATTAATTTGAACGATTATTTCATGTCAAGTTTTGATATTGAGTCTCTGTACACAAATATACCTATAAATGATGCAATAGAATTTCTCCTAGACGATATATTTCAGTTAAATCATAGTTTTAACGGCTTCAATAGATCTGAATTTAAAACTCTACTACATTATGCCACCCGACACCTATTCTTTTTAATAATATAGTATATCAACAAACAGATTCTCTAGCCATGGTTTCCCCCTTTAGCGCCACCCTAGCCAACTCTTATCTGAGTCATTTTGAAAAAAGACTCTGGTATCAAAGTTGTCCCCCCTCCCTTCAAACCAGCGCATTACAAAGGTTTATGGATGACACTTTCCTACTTTTTTCTTTCTGATAAAGATAAGGTTTTACTTTTTTTGATTACTTAAATATAAATTAACTAAATATATAATTTTACAAAAAAAAGATGAAGTGGGATTAACACCCTACCATTTCTGGACATGCTTATTAGGAAATCAGACTCAAATTTCACCGTAAGTGTTTACCGAAAAAAGACTTTTTCAGGTTTAGGACTAAATTTTTTTAGTCACATTCCTCTTGTTTTTAAATGTAACAGCATTAAAACTTTGTTATATAGAGCTTACCACCTTAGTTCTACCTTCCAACTTATGCATAAAGAATTCAATTTCCTTTTAAATTTTTTTAAATGTAATTATTACCCCTCTTCACTAGTTCACAAAATATATAAATAATTTTTTGAATTCCTGTTACGCGTCCAAACCTTTGATTTATTCCGCACCAAAATGTGATTTATATATAAAGTTACCCTACTATGGACATATATTTACAAAACTACGTAAAGAATTAACCTCTCTTTTACGAAACCCATTTTCCCCAATTGAATGTCAACTTAATTTTCACAGCTTCACACAAGATATCTTCATTCTGCAATCATAAAGACCGTATCCCTATAGCTCTTCAAGTCCTCATTATATATAAATTTTAATTGTGACAGCTGTAATGCTGTCTATTTGGCAGTACGCTCGCCAGTTATACGTGAGGAATAAATGAACATTAGGGGTATCTCGCCTACCCGTACAAATCTTATTGAAATTCCCCATCCACTCCGCCATTAGAAAATCACTCCCACACAGCATGACCACACCCTTTAAACTATAATAAATTTTCAAGTATCTGAGCACAAAGTAAATCACAAACCCAACCTAATATTTTTAGAAAACATTATAATCCACAAACAACAAACCTTCCTAATGCGATTTCCGGGTCCTTTAAACTATCAGTTGTTAACGCCTGACATGGAGTGCGCCCTTCTCGCATCTACCTTCAATAGATCTTACACTTGTAACTCTAAATGGTGAGCTTTTTGTTTTGTTTACCAGAGTATTTTGATGATGTTTTTAACTCTGAAAATTATTTTTGATTTAGTTACCCTGTTAAAAATAGACTTAGGTTAAATTTGTACATTATAATTTGATTTCAATTTCATGGTTATTTTTGTTACGAACGACGTCCTGTTTCAATCTAATTCCTTTTGTAAATATGTAAGAAACATTTGTAACGTTAAATGTAATACAATTTTGTATCTAATACTAATTGTTCTATTAGAATTTATAACTTTAATATTTGTTTTAATATTTGTTATAATTAATTAATTATATAGTTCTTTCACCCGAAGATGGAAATAGTTTAATTTCCGAAACGTTGTGAATTTGAATAAAGATTTCTATGTGGAGGGCTCTGGTGTTGCTTTTCCTCATCAAATTAAAATTCCCATCACATAGTAACTGGATCGACTCTATATATATATATATATATATATATATATATATATATAATATATATATATATATATATATATATATATATATAATATATATATATATAATTATATAATATAGAAAATATATATATATTATATAATATATATATATATATAATATATATAATATAGTAATATATATATATATATATTATATATATATAGATATGACTAATATATATCAATATATATATATAATATTACTGTAAAATCATAGAAACTGGTGGAGTTTCATACATGTGATGCAAATGTTGTCTTTTAACAGAATGAAAAATATATAACAAAGTTCACCTGTAGTCTACAAAACCACTTTAGTAGCCTTTTCCAACAAAAAAAAAACGAAAACAAAACAAAACAAATGAGTTTATTATGGAATGTACTGTTCTCCTATTTTCTTAATATAATAATAATTAACTGCTATCGAATTTCTATGGGGAAAAAATATCAGAAATGCCAAAAATGTTAAACGAGAAACTTTGAGAGCATTTATTGATGCTGACAGACTTGGTGACTTGTTTCATTCGTCCCAACAATTTATGGCAC
>JABUQX010072366.1:50000-52500 GCA_015478945.1 Trachelipus rathkii
TAGACGGAATGAACCTGCTCATCCCATCAACGATTACAGTCCATCACTCCAGGGATAGTTAGTGTAAAACAAAGCAAAGCCTTCCAATCAGCCTGATTAAAGTGCCAGAATAATAATAATAATAATAATAATAATAACAATAATAATAATAATAATTATTAATAATAATAATAATATAATAATGAATATAATAATGATAAAATATAATAATAATAATAATAATAATAATAATAATAATAATAATAATACAATTGTCCCTTTAAATCATTAACATTAGGTTCTAAATATAATCAAGATTGCGATTCATTCGTTCATACTTGGTTCCTGTATACTTTCTAATTAATAATTGCTTCTTTAGCTTATAATAAGCAATATTTATTCTATCAAGTATCCGAGTATTACATATCTTGACATGATATAGACTACGTATGTCTTAAAAGGACACAATAAACGTTTCGGAAGTAACATTTAAATAATCCAAAAGTATAAATTAGTTAGTTAATTTTGATAAGAACGTTTCGTTAACGTAACTGTTTGCTTCATGCAACTTGACGTAATTGACCATTAATTTTTCTTGGCATATTAAACATATGTAGTTAAAAATATATATTAAATTATTATAAGAGATCTTTTGTTATGTGTTGTATACAATTTTTTTAAAATAATAAAAATGTGATTACACAAATCGATTTTTTTACAAATATTTCATGATCTTCTCTCTCTCTCTCTCTCTCTCTCTCTCTCTCTCTCTCTCTCTCTCTCTCTCTCTCTCTCTCTCTCTCTCTCTCTCTCTCTCTAACATTTGCATATTTTCCATGCAGACCCTCCAGTCCATCGCGTTGACATTCTCGGAAAAATATTGAAATTCTTCAATAAATTATCCAACAGTTATTTTTATTTCATAAATATGTATGCAAAAGATTTCTTACAACAAAATATTTTGTATTTTAACTGTAGCTTGTATATGTAATATTTTAAAAGAAATTAATAGGTATTAATGTTAACCTGAATGAATTGAACGTTTTACATTCACGAAACTTCCTTATTAAAATAAAATAGAAGAATTTAAATACATCTGAGGTTTTTAAATGTAAATTAAATAAATAAAAGTAATATTAAACTTGCAATAATTTTATTCTATTTTTTTTTTTTTTGCTCTTTTGTCCGGTGATTAAAATAAAAGCTAACACCAATGAAAAAATATATATCCAATAATTAATTTTGAGCTTCACAACTATGTTAACAATTTATAATAAAATTTAAGCTATTATTATTCATATCTACATACTATTAATATTAGGTTTTGTGCGATGATTAAACAACAGCTTAAAAAACAAATCTGGTGAGCTCTGCTAGCCATATTGACAAGCCTGAACGCTTGCGTTGTGGAGGAGCGTAGTGAGGTTGCTTGTTTGTATTATAATAAATGAAAAGAACAAAAAGGTTAGGTACTACTTTTCTTAAAATCTTTTAAATTGATTTATAGGTAAAAGGAGCTTAATCTATATGAAAAAATATTGGAATGAAAAAATATATATAGCCTATATTTTTTTTTGAAGAGATTTAGTCTAAACCAGCGTTTCTCAACCGGGGGGTCGCGACCCAAAAGGGGGCCGCGAGCGGATATACGGTGGGTCGCGGTGGGTCACAAAAAAATAAAATATTTATAATCAAATGTTACACAGTTGTTATTTATAAAAAGTTCATACTTATTAAAATAAAAATTGTATACTTAATGCATCGAAAAGCATCTTTTATAAGGAATTATATATAGTATATATATATATAATATATATATTATAGTATATGTATAATATAGATATATATATATATTATATATATATATATAATATATATATATATTATATATATTATATATATTATATATGGTAAAATTATTGGGATCGCGGGTTTACTAACTTTAATGCGTTTTTTGCTTTCGGGGGGTCGCGAGAACTTAAAAGGTTGAGAAAGCTGGTCTAAGTGCGAGTAGAATGAAACATTGGAATTTTGCACTTTATTTATTTTACTGAACGCCAAAAAAAGATAAATAATCCTTATCAGTGAAGTCGGAAAAAGGAAACCTCAATAAAATCATATTTTATGATAAAGGGAGAAGAGATGACACCAGAAATATTTCACAAATTTCCAAACTAAGTAAGATGTAATTTCACACAAGGATAAGCTTTCTATATTTTATATATACTATATATATATTATATATTATATATATATATATATATATATATAGTTATATTATATATTATATATATATATATATATATATATATATATATATATATATATATATATATATATATATCAATACTATATATATACAAGGTGGTAGACTGGGGGTTCAAACCCTATCCCAACCTCACCCCCGCAATTATTTAAGCGATAAAATTTTTTTGATGGTTTGTCACTTAATAATAATAATAATGATAATAATAATAATAATAATAATAATAATAATAATAATAATAATAATAATAATAAT
>JABUQX010072366.1:60000-80545 GCA_015478945.1 Trachelipus rathkii
TATATTATATATAACTCACATTTACATTTTTCACTACTGCTATTTTGCAAAAAACACTATTTAAGTATGAATTTGCAACAAAAAACAAATTCTATATACAATATTATCAATAGACAGGGTTAAAAAAAACAAAAATACAGTCTTAAATTATTGATAAAAAAAAACACAATATAAAATAACAAAATAAAATAAAAAAACATATTTATAAATTTTGGGTGCCTATAAAATGATGGGTTCGTGTATATTGCTAATTAATACTTGATTATCCCACCACTTATCCAAACCAAAGACACATTGCATCAATTACGGGTAAAACAATTCACATACTTGTTTTAACTAAGCCAGTTCTGGGCGCACACCCTGCCTTTACATTTAATTTGCAACTGAAAACCAAACATAAAAAAAATATACATACATGAAAATAAATGCTTATTAACACCCGATCTAATAGGAAATAAAAAAACTAAATAGGACAATAAGTAGGTTTATATATATGTAAAGAGACTCAATATAACAAATTATTTATTTTAATCAAAAAAAGAATTTAATATTACTAACAAAAAAACATACAATATTAATATACAAAAATAGTTTTCTCATGGGCACATTTTTTTCAATCTGGAAATTCTGCTGGACCAAGGTATGAGCATGAAAACCAAAAAAAAAGAAAAATGTTACTTCAAATACGATTTGCGGTAGAAACAAGATAAAGGAAAAAGAGATATGAAATTTGAAGTTTTTAGAAGAAAAAAAAAGAATAGGCAAAAATAAGTTTAAACTGGTACCCGAAAAATGGGGACTGTTATAATGTAAATTTCATTAACCCTTGGAAGAATTAATATCGTACACTCACCTAAATATATAAAAATGATGGGTTTGTTAGAACTTTTGGTCGTTTTTTCTGGTTATAGTGTGTAGAGATGATTAGTTTTTTGCGAATCCAGTGTTTGTGTTGGTGGGGGTTCTTGGAAAAGAATCTCTTTTTACGCCGTTCCAAATATTAGGCGGTGGTGAGTAATCACATGTTTACGTTTTGGTGGTGAGATTTGTGTTGGGGGATTGGGAAATAGAATGTTGTGGTGGGAGTAGCAAATACACCTTAAAGGAACACAAGATTCAGTGGGAGGTTTGAACGGCCATTATGTCAACCCTGGCTGGCGAGCCGGCGAATATTGTTTTTAAGTTGTTCTTTTGCGTGAACGTGTGAGACTGAAGAGATGTAATTTGGTTGTTTAGGGGTATAGACCAACAATAGTGTGGTATGGGGTGTGGATGGTATTGAGTTTATGATTATATATGAGTAGAAGTTAACAAAAGGTGTGGGGGTGAGGGGGGTTTGGATCGGATTTTTGTTAGAGCAAGATAGTGCCAAGTGGAGAAGGGACTGGTGAAAATTTTATTTTATTATCTCAAAAAAAGACAAAAAAGAGAAGTCATTGTAACTTTTGTAACGGCATCTTTATAAACAAGAATTTCGCACATAAAATTAATCCAAAAGGACTTCACCGCAAATACCATTAGAGTGTAACCCTTATCTTGAAGAGGTAACATCAAAAAACGACCTTTTAAGTTTCTACCTAAGGTTATCACTATGTTTAAACTTAAAAAAACTTTAAACAAAATTAGAGTCTACATTTGAAATTTTCAGGTTCACAATCAACCAATGTGTAAACGGCTTTGTTTTTTCCACCCACCATTGCCACAAGAAAGAAATGTTTACAGCACACCATCGGAAACTAACGTAAAACAACACACACTATAAAACAGATTATCAATTGATGAAATCTTAAAAACAGAGAACACATGAAGAAAGAATACCGTAAATTATATAAGAACGACCGTTCAACAATTAAATAGATATACATCACTCATTAATTAGATTCGAGGCCTTCTTTTTAGGATAACGCTATCTGCGAAAACAACTTGCCAAAAGCAAATTGATAACTTGTTCTGCGCATCTTCTCTTTAACAGCAGACGAAAAAGCCAAGAAAATCAAAAAGATTAACTATGCAAACAGATTTTTTCTTCAATTTCAACTTGCTTCAGAAGCTGTTATTCTTGCCCGAAGAACAGTGGAACAAGAGGCTTTTTTTGGCAAGTTGGATTGGCAAGCGTACGCCCCGAGAAAGAAGCCTCGGACTACAAGAGAATGAATGATTGAAAGAACACGTTTATGACCTGGGCTAAGAAACCCATGTTGAGTTGGACACTTCCCATCAATGCGGAAAAGGTAAGAATTGAACAAGGATTCCTCATAGTTTAACTTGTTATTGGAACAAAGATATCATATAAATTATTATTAGCAAGATGTTGGTGCATAAAAATAATATTTTTATTTAGTTCGACACTATATGGAAATATGTTTTCTGTTACAGACTGTGACCTAGTATTTTTCTATTTTAAAATCTTTTTTTTTAAATATTTAATTATAATATTACAATATAAATAATTAGTTCTTTTGACTGTATGAACTGTATATTATTCTTTTTTTCCTGTAGGTAGTTCCCCTTCTCTGACCCAATCAACCATCGCAAAAGTACTTCGATAACGAGACGGTTCAGACTGTCTCGAAGACTGAAAGCTGTGAAGAAAATTTTTTAGCTCACATGGTCTGAAGAACACAATAAAATTTTCCCAACAAAAAATCATGGTTGTGGCAAAAGCTAATTTTTCTGTGCAATCTTTTCCAAGCTCTTTACACATTGTTGATGGAACCCTGGACCAATTTAAGTACATAGAGTTACTTATGCCAATAATTATTTTTTACGTATTTGCAGCAAATATCTTCTTAATTTAAAATGTTTTTAACGGTTTTTGAGAAAACAAGATTACCTCAACACACAAATGGCCTAAATATACCTAAGGAAGACCAAATTAAATCTGAAACCGATCAAACATGATTACATATTAAGAGATCAAATTTAAGAATTTTTATATTACACATATAACCATATTAAAAATAAGTTTGAACATCTAGATTCGCATCACCCTACAATCAAATTCATAGTTAATGTTAGATAAATTGTAAAGATGCCCACCAAAACAAGTAGGCAGCTAAAAATTAAAACATTGTAAAAACTTGATTTTTGTAACATAATTAAAAACCAAATTTAATTTTAATAATGCTGTTACTAAATATAAAAATATAAATATTCGCTAATGGATTTTCGTGTTTTAAAATAAATCTACATAATGCTGAAAAATAATAGTTTAGTGATGATCACAGCATACTTTCACACCTGCCTAAATTTACGCTAGTAGTTTCAAAACTTAATTATGCTGAACCGACTCTGATTCATGAATATCATTTATTAAATTTACGTATTTTTGTAATATTATAAAATAAGATAATCATAACACCTTCACTTAAGCTATTACTACATTAACTCACTAATATAAATAGTAAATTTTATTTTCTGGTAATTGTTATAGCAAGGGTTCAGAAAACCTGCCTAAATTCCACTAGGAGTCCCAAATTATTATCTGAAAACCGATCTAACATTAATTACATATATAACAAAATTTAAGACAAAAGGATGGTGAGAGTTGATATATAATATATAAACCAATATAACACAATAAATTTTTCACACCCCGCTCAAACAACCACACCCAAGAAAAATACCCGTTTTAAAAGTTTTTGGAACAAAATTTTAAAAGCATTTACCCAAAAAATACAAAAAACAGCTTCATTTTAAACACAGCACATAATTTTCATAAAAAAAATATTATTATAGAGACAGAAAATGGCATACATAACAAACCGATATAAAAAAAAAACATAATATATAATAAAATTGTACTAAGAAGATTTCCCATAATAAAAAAAAAAAATAGGCAAAATAGAAATAAATAAACAAAATTGTAATTCTCAAGAATGAAAAAAAATAATAATTACACAAAGATGCTGCAAAATAATTTCCAGAAATAATTGTTTAAAATATAATTTGAAGTAATAAGAAAATTTAATAAAAAAAAAAAAACAAGTAAAATTTTATATATAAAAAAAAAAAAACAGAGATACTATTTATCTAAATATCAATTAAATTAAAGATAACTAAATAAGATAAACAATGTAAAAATATTATAAATGGTATTAAAAATAAAAAACAAATGAAGTAACTTCAATACATAATAATTAAGATATTATAATAAAAAAAATAAAATAAAAATTTACAAGCAGAACTTAAACAATAAAAACCATAAAAACCAATTTAATTAAAAATTTATTCTTTCTGACTTTTTTTAATAAATTGAAATCCTGAATTTCAAGATGAATAATTCCACACATGTTATATTATATTTTTTATATTATTCAATAATGTAGCATGAAAAATACCAAGTTTAAAAAATACTAATCAAAATTTATATAATAGAATTTTATTACCTCAAAAATCTAAAATTCTTAATATCGAAATAATTATTGAAAAATTTAAGGAAAACGGTGACAATTACTTTAAAAGAGTCTCTAAAAATTTATTAGTAAATTAGTTTTGAAAAATTTTAATATAAAGAAAAAAAAATTGCTTATTGTTAAGAAGTATTTTTTTAAAAATTTAGTTAAATAGAGTTTGACAACTAATATTAACTTCTAAACTATTTGGTAATATCAAAAAACACAATCATAAATATGAAAATTATAGTTGTTAAAATAAAAATTGTTTATAATTCATTTAGAAAATATTAGTAATACTATTATAAAATTTCACTATTAGCTTTACTGCTTTTTAGAAAATTAGTTCCATTGAAAAACTATCCTTACTTTAATTTTTATTTTCAAATGCCTATGAAACCTTACCTAAGTAAAAATAAAACAATATCTTCAATTTTTATAACAAGATTTATTAACAAAATGAACCAACATTATGAAATATTTAGGAAAAAATCGTACATTTAAGATTCAAGAAAGTAAAAATCTAATAAAATATTTAGAAAATTGTGAAATATATAATTAAGAATAACCCTTATATTTTTATTATTAAGTGTTACAATTTTTATTAATAAACAGGAATTTGCTCAACTATGAATATTTGGTAATATAAAAAAAACAAAAATATTGAGAAATCAAATAATTTCATGTAAATGCATATGTTATAGTTTTTAATAACAACATTAAAACTCCATGTACAACTGGAACGTTACAATTAAAATAGGCAAAAGACAAATTTATTTACAATGACACATTGCAATTATAATAACATTGAAATTATCAAAATTACATGTAGAAATCCACGTTATAAAAATACTCAATTTTATATAGATTATACAACATAATTTCAAAAATGTTGAAACTTTTTAGCGACAAAACCAAAAGCGTCCTAACGTTTTCGGAGAACCCAGCGACCTTTTTAAATGTGGATTAAATTTTAATAAAGAAAAAGCGTAAATTATTAAGAAAGGTTAAATAAAAATTATATTTATTTATATTAAAATACACGTTAGCACAAATAATTTATAATAATTTTTTAATAGGTATAAAAAAAACAAATATAGAAAATTAGTCAATTTACTTAAGAACAACCATTACTTACTTTTAGAAAACCTATAAAATACTTTATTAATAAATTTCCTCTTTTCTAGCCTTTTTTTTTTTATGAAATTAGCCATTTCTAAATGAAATAAAACCATTATTTCTTTCTCCTTCAATATGCTGCACAAAACACTCCAAACAGATTATACAAAATCAAAGTTACATTAAAATCTTCACAA
Source organism: Trachelipus rathkii (assembly GCA_015478945.1). Lineage (NCBI taxonomy): Eukaryota > Metazoa > Arthropoda > Malacostraca > Isopoda > Trachelipodidae > Trachelipus > Trachelipus rathkii. Next base: position 65,711 of record JABUQX010072366.1, read on the forward strand.
AAAAATACTTGAATTGATTTTAATACTTTCTTTAGGAAAAACAAAACATTTTAAGAGTTTCTAAATTTGTAATAATGTGGAAAATTTAGAAAAAGCGTAATTTTTTAGAAGTTAAATTTTTTTATTCAACAAGATATTTCTCATTTCAAAACAACTTGCATGGAAACACGCTAGATAAAATCTACCTTATGAAAGAAAAATTACTCAATTTAAAAAAGAAAAAGCGCCATATCACAATTTTTATTTTAGACACCTAAACACTTATATATAAATTTCTCTTTATTTTTTTCTGCTATTTTTGAAAATTGCATTTCAATTGAAACACATTTTATTTTATTTTCAAATGCTATGAAATAATCATTTTCATAAAAACTTCAATTTTAAAGATATCTCACTGGATTATAATATATCAAATGATAATCTGATAATGTAGGACAGACTTACTTTTAAGAAATAGAAAAATTTTTATCTAATTTGAAAATTTAAGAAAAAAAAGCATAATAATTAGCACTGAAGTAGAAGTAATTTTTATTTTACTAAAGCAAAAGATTAATTCAAAACAACCTTCAATGACAATATATATTGCGGTATCAATAAAAAACAAATATTGATATTTCCATAAAAAACGTCAATTATAAGACACCTAAAAACAATTTAATAAATTCTCTATTATTATATTCTGCTTTTATTATTGAAAATTGAAAATTTCAAATAGAGAGTAATATATTTTGTATCAATTCAAATGCTAAAAATACAGCCGTTAAAATAAAACTTAATTGATCTTAAGTATAATAGATGGTTCAAATATAAATATTTTCAAATGATATTTGAAAGAGTTATTTTAATTGAACTTTTTAGCTTAAAAAAAAAAAAATTTTTTATGTTTTGTACATTTTAAAGCAAAAAGCGTAATTAATTAGTTGTTCAAATTAATTTTTATTTAAAACCAAGAGATTTCCAAAACTAATAGAAATATCTCGTAAACAATAACAGAATATTGAAATGTTCATTAAAGAAACGAAAATTTAAGAAAAATTTAAAAATTATTATCAAATTCCACATTTTTTAAAAATTTATTTAGAAAATTAGTATTGTTTAATCACATATGAAACACATATATTTTATCTTCAAATGACTGGAAAATACCGAATTTAAAAACAATTCAATTATTCAAGATTTACCAAATAATTTTCAAATGTTTGAAATTTGAAAAACCGTACTTTTAAGAGATTTCTAAATATCGTAAACTCCATGAAAAACTTAATTAAAGAAAAAGCGTAAATATAGAAGTATATAATAAAGTATATAATTTATATTAAAAAGGTCATTAACATGCTAATGACAAAAATATATTTTGGTAATAAAAAAAAACAAATATATGAAATATTATCACCATTATTAAGAAAAACGAACAATTTAAGAACAACCACCATAAAAAACAAATTAAAATTTTTACTTTATCCTGCTTTAGCATTCCCGAAATTAGCATTTCACTTAAATACCATTAGTTTTATTCAAAATAGAGTAATAATAAAACAGTTTAAAAAACTGCATAATTTTTAAAATTTTTATATCAAAAGAAAGATCCAATTCTGTAGTTTAAACAAATAAGGAAAAATCGTACTTTTAAAGACTTTTACTATTTTAAATTTTCAAAGTTAAAATGGTGAAAAATCATATAAAAAAATAAAGACAACAAAAAAAACATAGATGAATTTTAAAGTTTGATATAATAATTTCAACTAAGAGCTCAAAACAACACAAATAATTAATTATTCAGAGCTGAAAAAAAAGAAGCTAATTGATATTAATTAAAAAAAAAAATTATTGAAAATTCCTACACTCATGTAGAGTTTTAGACAAGTTCCTGTTTTAGAACAACAATATAATAAAAAACATATTAATTAAATATTCTCAACTTTTTCAGCTTAAAGCCTAATATTTCCTTTCCTGCAAATAGCCTTATCAATGAAAACAATACAAAAAATAAACAAAACAAAAACAAAAATAAAAAAAAATAGAAAAACGCAAAACTAAACAAAATTATACTAAAAAAAAAACATCAAAAAAAAAAAAAGTCCATATATTTATCAAAATTATGCTGAAAATATAACAATAGTAAATTAAAAAACAACACAATATAATTAAAAGTATGTATGCCAAAAAAAAGCTGAACAAGATGAAAATTTTTATTAAAGAAATCAGGAACACCACTAATTATTATTAAAGAGATTTCTATAAATTTTATATTAAATGTGAAACAATATATCATAATTACTCATAAGCGTATATATTTTATTCTTTAAAAAGTATTGTAAAAAAGGTTATTCTCCTATTCAACAGGCATAATTTTTCCACAACATACCTAAGAAAATACTATATTATTGCGTTATATATAAAAACAATATATGGAACTTTACATTAAAAAAACACGGAACGAATTTAAGACACACCTAAAATACAATTAATAAAATATTTTTGATCCGATTTTCACTGTCAATAAATTTATTTGTATCCATTTGTTGGATCTAAAACCAAATTGAAACACACTTAATAATTATTTTTTTAAAAAATGTCAGAAAATAACGTTAAAAACACTACAAATTTGAAAAATTACACCAAGTAAAATTTCACAAAAATGTTTATCAAGAATTCGTCATAAATCCTATTAACTTTTCTAAGAGAAAATTATTTCTTAAAAAATTATGTTAATTATTACAAAACTGCAAATGTAATAATGTAATGGCGTAAAATTATTAAAAGTTAAGTAATTTTGAAATCATGGAATTTACTGTTTGAATTTATTCAAATATAAAAGGAGTAAATAATTGTCTAACAACTAAAAAATAAAGTCATTTGGTATAATAAAAAAACAAAAATACTATGAAAATTTAATAATATCATTCAATAAACGATAATATCATATAGCAAGAGTGTGCACTAGAACTATTAAACTAAAATAACACATAATAATACACATAGAATTTTGAAATAGCATATATCCAATGAAAACAACAATAAATAGCTATATTTTTATTAAATACTACAAAATGCTGAAATTACCGTTAAAAAAAACTATTACCCAAATTTATTAAAGAAATTATAATAAAACACAAAAAAAAATAAATCAATTTAATTAATGAAAATGATATAGAGAAAATATTTAGGAAAAAAAAAAAAAATTCAGTACTATATTTATAAAAAAGAAAAAGTACTCTTAAAAAATTACTATAATATAAATAAGTTTAGAAATATTTTTAAAGAAAAACAAAGGTTCTTATCGTACTGTATTAACTTATATTATTAAAATAAAACATGTATACTTTGCCACAAACTAAATTAATTAGCTAATTTAATGGTAATTACTAAAAAACAAATAAATTATATGAAAATTTATATTAAAAATCATTTTATAAACATAAAGGACAACTTTGAAGCAAAATTTAAGAACTATTATTAAATTTACTTTACTTTTTGCCTGCTTGTCATTTTGGCAAATGGAAATTAGACAAATTTCAAACTGGAAACACAAACTTATTTTTTTCAAAATGCATCAAAAAAAACATATTAAACCAAGTTTATTCTATAACAATTTTAAGATTTTAACAAACTACAAATTTCAAATGTTGAAATATTAGGAAAAATCGTACTTTTTTAAGACAGTTCCTAAAATTCTTGATATAATAGTAGAAAAAATTAAGAAAAAAGTCAAAATTAATATTAGAAGTATTAAAAATATTATTTATTAAAACTTGATTTTATTTTTCAACAACTAATTAAATATTATGGTATATAAAAACAAAATATTGAAAAATTCTTATCCATTCTCCAAAACTTACCTTTTAACACTATTAAAAACTATATTAATAAATTCTCTTTTCTGCTTTTTTTTGATTAGCATTTCAATGAACCCAATAAACACATTTTATTTTTCAAATTCAAATGCCTTACGAAGAATATCTATAAAACTTCACTTTTTAAGATTATAACTCAAATAATTTCAAATGTATAAATTTTTTATTTTTTTCTAGGAAAAATCCGTTATCTAATTTAAGAGATATCGAAAGTATTGTAAAAAAATAAAGTGCCCTGCCCGGTGCCCATGGAAAAGCGTCGTTAACATTTATAGATAAATTATATATTGTTTAATCTGCATAACATTTGATTCATTTACTTAAACAAGGGTTTTTTCCAAAAACTAATGAAATACCTCTTAGTAAAAAAATAACATAAAAACTAGAATTTTATTGAAACAAATATCATGTATTCACATTTTAACAAAATCAGCTCACATTCATCAAAACTCTATAACTTATTATAACCTAAACCTAATGGGTCGTAAATATTATTTCCTGCTTTCCATTTGAATTGCAATTTCAAAATGGAAACACGATTTATCTTTTCTTTCAAAATCGCACCTTTTAAATGAGAAAACATACCGTTAAAACTAAACATCACAATTTTCTTTCCTAAGATTTCTACCTAATATTTTTTAAATCATTTGAAATGTAAATATTAAATCACAAACTTTTAAACCTTCTAAAATATTAAATAACTCATAGAAATCACATTTAAATTGTTAGACTATCTGAATTAAATTTAGTAAATAGAGCATATAATTTTATATTAATAAAATTTAACAGTGTATAACATAAAATACCTAGTCGAAAATATTTTAGTAATAATATAACAAACATAAAAGAAAATAAATTGATAATATCTCTATTATGCAATCGAACGGTCAATTAATCAATTAAAAATACAGAATTAATTAACTTATATTAATTCTTAACTCTTTTTACTTATCCCAAAGATTAACTAAAATCAATAAAAAATAATATCAAGATATCATTTACTTAAATTACCTTCTCCCAAATGAAAAAAACAACCAAATTTAATAATAAATTTTTATACAGAATAAAATTTTGAAAAATAAACACGTTAAAAACTCAAAATTCTCTACAATAAGATTTAAAAAAACCCTAAATCTTTTTTTACTCATCTAACTGTGATAGAAATAATAAGGAAACAAAACATCGTAAAAATTTTTACAAAGAGTATTCTTAAAAAATATATATATGGATTTATGAACATTGAAACAATTTCATCAAGAAAAAGCGGTAATTTTTTAGAAGTTAAGTTTTTTTTATTAAACAGGTTTTTACCCCAACTAATGAAATATTGGTATAATTAAAAACACAAATTTGCACCAAATTTTTTATATCCGTATTCCTTTGTTCCGATCATATTTTTTAATAACTACTCCGTTTATTTTCTGGTCTTGCTATCACAATTTCAAAACCATATACTTTAATATATTATCCAACCTTTCTCCAAACCTAGACATATTTCCATCTCCACCAATTGACAATATTCAAGTGTAAACAACATATAATTTATATTATTACAAATTGAATAAAATAAATGCCTTTTATTTATAAAGAACTCAAATTTTAAAGTTTCTTTTACCAAAAATGCTAATTTCCCAAATGTTATTGGAAAAAACTATTCCCTTAGTTACAAAAAGTTCAACACGCTCACCAACAACACTTAATAGTCTTATAACAGCGTCGACATTTGTTTAATAGGGATCGGGAATACAATTATATTACAAGAAAAGCGTAATTTTTAGAAGTTATAATCTTTTTTTTTAATTAAAACCGGTTTTCACAAATAATGAAATATTTGGTTATATTAAAAACAATTTGAAATTTCCCTAACCAGAAATTAAATAAACACCGCATCCCCCCCATTCAACTTATTTAAAGAACACACCAATATAACAAACACTTCAATTTATACTAATATTGGTATAATAAAAAAACACAATATTCAATTGAGACAATTTAATTCAAATTAATAAAAAACGTACCACTAGAAAAGACACAAACCACTAAACTATCTCTAAAATTAAAAGTTCGAATTACTTAAATTCTCATTCTGATGCTATTAACATACCTTATGAAAATTGAGACATAAGTATCAATGAACAACACACCATATAAGTTTTTTCAATGTCAAAAAAGAAGAAAACTCCAGAATAAAAAAAACTCAATATATCAATATACAACCAACAATATAAATTTCAAAAATGTTATTTTAGCAAAAATTTAGGAAAAAGTCGTACTACACTTTCTATAAAGAGCTTCTAAATTGCTAATGCGCATATGCGAAAATCTAAAAAAATAAAGAAAAAAAAGCGAAAGTAATATCTTTAGACACGCTTAAAAAAATCTTTTAATTCACATTAAAACCAGCGCCTCAATGAGTTTCTATAATACAACAACATAATAGAAAGAACTACTTTTATGATGGGGATAAATAATATAAAAACATAATATTAGAAATTAATAATCTCCCATTAAAAAAAAACGAGATCCAATCTTTCAAACGACACTCTAAAAAAATATTATACTAAGACATACCATAGAACACAACACCTTTATATATCAGTTTTTGAAACAATATAGCAATTCTCTCAAATGAAAACACAAACAATTTATGTGTTTTATATATAAAGTTATTAAAAATCCAAATGCTGAAAGATAAACGCTAAACTCTCAAAAATAAAAAATCATAAATTTAAATAGAAATTTATAACAAAATAACAATTATCAAAATGATTTGAAATTCATAACGGGGACAAAGTCGAAAACTTTTTTAAGAATTCTAATCCACAGTAAAATGTTGTAAAATTTAAAGAATAAGACCGTAAAGTTCCTCACCTAAAAAGCTATATTTAAAATTTTTTATTAAACATGCTCTTTTTCAACCAACTAAATATCCCAAGAATAATTCAGGTATAAGTACATTTCAAAATATTGGGAATACAATATCCCCACATACTCAAAACACGATCAAACTTCTTAAATAGCTTCAAAATATTATTAAAAACTTTCAATTAAATTCTTTTCCTCTATTTAATCTGCTTTATCTTTTATGAAAAATCTTTACGCAATTTCTTGACAAGAAACTAAACGTCAAATTGTATTGAGTAGAATCCTATCAAATTTTCATTTGTAAGTATAAAACAATACTCCAAACATTTATAAATACAGATATCATATTAAGAGTACAATTGACTTGATCAATTAAAAATTCGACCTACATTTTAAGAGAAATATTACTAATTTAGTAATAGTGAAAATTTAAGAAAAAGCAAAACGTAATTTTAGAAGTTTAAAATTTTTTATTTAAAACAGGTTTAAAAACTAAATTTTTATGATAAATAAAAGTAATTATTTTGGGAAAATTTCTTTCAAAAACAAAAATCAATTTTATGAACACAGAAATTACCAACCGATTAGTAACCCGCTTGCTATCTCATTATCTGAAAAAAAGCTATAAATATTTTGATATTATGGAATGTTTGAGCACCTTATATTATATTTAACAAATGTACTAATAAAAATAAAAACACCGTATAAAAAAAAAACTACAAAAAATTTATATAGCTTATAACAACCAAATAAATATATTCAAATGATCTGAAAACATTAATAGAGAAAAATCACGTCAAAAAGCTTTTTTATATATAAGCACTCCATTAGTGTGTTAGAAACATTACACTGATCAACAATGTGAAAAACTTATACAGCAAAAGCGAATAATCTATTTTAAGAAGTTAACCATAAAATTTTATTATCATAACTAACATCTAACAATACAATCTAAACAACAAAGGATTTACTATCATCCCACACAACAACATAAATTGAACTCGACAACAATGAAGGAAATCAAATACGAAAGACGACATATTTGAAATATAATCATATTAAAAAAAACGTTAAAATTTAAAAAAAAACATATTAACGTTTATTAAATATCTTTTTTTCCAACATAGGTAGATCCATGGCAGCAACAAATATGCATACTTTCAAATTCAGAAACACATTATTTATACTTTCAAAGAAAATAAGATCCACGAACAATAAACCGCTAATAAAAAAAAACTCAAATTTAATATAAAGATATTACTTTACAAAAAAATATTAAATATGTATTATTTGAAATATCTAGGAAAAAACAATAAACCACTTAATTTATAATAAAAAGAAATATACCTAATTTAAAAATAGTAGAAGTATATACTAAGCAACAAGGCTAGTAAAATTTATAGAGAAAAGTTAAATATATATGGATTAGTGCGTTAATGGGCAGGTCTCTCTTATTCACAAAACGTAAAAAAGAAATGATATTTTTAGGAAATAAATTAAGATAAACAATTTAATAATTTTTCGCAATATAAAAAACGTCAATTTTAACGCAAACACCTAAAACAACTAATAAAAATTTCTCTTTTTCTATGGCTTTATTTCTAGAAATTTTTCCAATATAAAAGTGCAACAATTATTTTTTTTCAAAAAGCAAAAAATTAAGCGTAATTAAAAACTCTTTTTCAGATTTTGCCAAAATAATTTCAAGAAATAGTTGAAAATTTTTTGGACAAAAAATCGATTACTTTATTATTATTTCTAAACATTTGTTAAATGTAGAAAAATTTCAAAGAAAAAGCGTAAATTTTATCTTAGTTGTCAATAAATTAAAATAAATTTATTCTTTAAAACAGGTTTCCCAAAACTATTAAATTATTACAGAACATTATTAAAACAACAGAGATTCTTATATAAGTGATGCGATAAAAACAAACGTCAAAAATTTGAATAAGACAAAAAATCTAAATTAGAAATTAATAAATTTGCGGCGTCCATTTTCTGCTTATTTTTTTTTATTTATTTTGGGGTCATATTTGCATCAATGAAAAAAAATATTATATCTTAATTTTCAAAACACTATCAATACCGTTTTTTTAAACTAAAAAACAAACTCAATTTTCAAGTCCTAACCCCAAAATAAATTTTTCTAAATGTTCAACTTATTAAGAAAAATATCGTAATTTTATTTGAAGAGTTCCAAATTCGTAATGGGATAATTATCATTTTTAAAGAAAAAAAGTGTTAAAATTTTTAGAAGTTTAAATAGTTTTATTCATATTAAAACAGGATTTTTCCACACTAATGTAAAATATTTGGGTAATTTATCAAACAAATATACGAAATTTCCATTAAAAAACGACAAATTTAAGACACCTAAAGAACAATTTTTAAAAATTTTTCATTTATTCTGAGGACTTTCTTTTATTGAAATTAGACTAAGAATTTTCGAAGAATACAAATATGATTTATTGATAATGCATAAATGCTGGAAAATTATATATTTAATTAAAAAACTTCAAATATCTTATAAACCTTATAATCTTTAATAAAAATAAACAAAAATAAAGAAAAAGAATGAATTTGTCAATAAATGTATTTGAAATTTTTAGGAAAACAATCGTTGTACTTTTAAATGATCTTAATGTAAAATTTGTATAAATGAAGTGCGGAAAATTTAAAGAAAAAATGCACGCATCTTATAAAGTTTATATAATTTTATATATTATTAAAAACAGGTTAAATTTATTCAACAACTAATTAGAAATAATTTTATTATAATAGATAAAAAAAACAAAATTATATTGAAATATATCATATACAAAAGAAATACAAATTTTAAAGGACAAAACCTAAAATAATCTTCAAATAATGTTCACTTTGCAGGTTTTGAAATTTATAAGGTAAGGAGCATTTAAAAATTTCGAACTGGATGCCAAATATAATTTTTATATTCCAAAATAGCTTGAAAAAAATACCAGATTAAAAACTCAAATTTTAATAAGATATATACCAAAATAAATTAATATCAAAATTAAGGTAACATTTTTTAGGCAAAAAATACGTATATATTTATCTATAAGAGATTTCTTAAATTTTCATCCGAGATTGTTGGGACAAAGATTGAAAGAAATGATTCTTGCACGGTAATTAAAAAAAAAAAATTTCAAAATATTTTATTATTAAAAAAACAGAGATTTTACACACAAACTAAATTCGAAAAATTTGGTATAATAAAATAACAAAAATAATTAAGAAAAAATTCAATTTAAAAAACGACAATTTTAATCACTATCTAAAAACAATATTAATAAATAAAAATTTATTCATATCTTGTCTGCTGACATGCTATTTAATGTATGATTTTCATGTAACAGTTTATTTTTATATTAAAATTCCTTATTAGAAAAAAATATTAACCTTTTTTTATATGACGTTATTCAATTTTTTAAAACGATTTTATTAGCAAAAGCTATTTGAAATCAGACCATGAAATGCAAATCTAGGAAAACATCGAACTTTTTCAAGTTTGTCTAAGAATAAATTTTTTGATGTTGAAATAATTTAAGCACAAAAATCCGTTAAAATGCGCATATTTAAGGAAACCAATATTTTTTCATATTCAAGCATAAATAATATTTCACACAAAATTTCTGTATCCTATACAGGTATAATAAAACATAATAAAATTGAAATATTCCAACAATTAAAAAAACACAGTTTAATTTTTACAAGACACCTAAAACTATTTAAAATAATAATTTCACTTTTACTTAAGATATAAGGATATTTGAAATTAAGCAAATATATTTCAAATAGAAAAACAAACATTATTAAACTGGATACTTTCAAATGCTGAAAATTACCGTTAAAAATTACTTTTAAGATCCGCTACATTTTTTGTCAAATGGATTTGAAAATTATAGGGAAAAACCCATTTACACTTTTGGACGAAGTAATCCTAATTATTGTAATTGTTGTTATTGCTTTAAGAAAAAGCGTAATTATTAGAAGTTATTAATTTTTAATAAAACAAAACAAGGAGTTAACGAAATATTAAAAAGTCTTCTGGTTATATAAAAACAAAATCCCCATTGAAATTTTCATTTAAAAAACGGCTCCAATTTTTAATCCCTAAGTGCTGCGGAATACATTACAATTTCTTTTCTTATTCTGCTAAAAGAGTATTTTCGGAAATTGAAGCCATTTTAATGAAGCACTGATTTGCTTAAAAATGCGGTACATACCGATTAAAACTCAATTTTTAAGAATTTAACAAATAATTCAAATGGTTGAAATTTTGGAAAAAATCGTAACTTTTAAGAGTCCTTTCTTTAAATCTGTAATGTGAAAATTTTAAGAAAAAGCGTAATTTTTCAAAATTTTCAACAATTTTTTATTAAAACAGGTTTTCACAACTAATTAAATATTTGGATTATAATAAAAACAACAATAATTGAATCTTTCAAATTTCAAAACAAACATTACATTTTAAGACACCTTAAAACTATTAATAAATTCTCTTTTTTCTGCTTTTTTTGAAAATAGCATTTCAATGAAACACAATTATTTTTTTATTTCAAATGCTTTTGAAAAATTACCGTTTTTTTTAAATTTTCAATTTTTAAGATTAACCAAATTAATTTCAAATGTTATAAATTTTAGCGAACCAAATTCGTACTACTTTTAAGAGTTCTCGATTTGTAATGTGAAAATTTAAGAAAAAAGCGTAATTTTTTAGTTGTTTTAATTTTTTTTTATTTACAAACGGTAGAGCGAAATAACAATGATAATATTTGTATATAAAACAGATATTGAAATTTTCCTTAAAAAACGTTCAATTTTAAGACATCATAAAACTATTTTTAATAAATTCCCCTTTTCTGTTTTTTTTGAAAATTGCAAATTTCTTGACAAAACACCATTATTTTTTTTTTTTTTCCACAATGCTGAAAATACCGTTAAAAAAACTCAATTTTTAAGAAATTTATTACCAAAATAATTTCAAAATGTTGAAATTTTAGGAAAAATCGTTACTTTTTTAAAGACCTTCTAATTTTCCTATCTCGAAAATTTTAAAGCAAAAGCGTATTTTAGAAGATTTATAATTTTTTTTATTAAAACAGGTTTTTCACAACTAAATGAAAATATTTTGGTATATAAAACAAATATTTGAAATTTCTTATCAAACGTCAATTTTAAGACACAGCTAAAAACTATTAAATAAAATTCACTTTTCAGCCTTTCGAAATAATTGCATTTCAAATGAAACACATTATTTTTTTCAATGCCTGACAATACCGTTTTTAAACTTCAATCTTTTAAGAATTTACCAAAATATTTTTCAATGTTTGAAATTTTAGGAAAAATCGTATCTTTAAGAGTTCTAAATTTTGATAATGTAGAAAATTTAAGAAAAAGCGTAAATTTTTATTAAGAAGTTAAAAGTTTTTTATTAAAACAGTTTGTCACAACTAATGAAATCCATTGTGGTATATAAAAAAATTTGGGAAAATTTCATTAAAAAACGACAATTTAAGCCACCTAAATCTTTTACTAATTTTCTTTTCTGCCCTTTTTTTGAAATTGCCATTTCAATGAAAACACATTTATTTTTTTTTTTCATGCTGAAAAATACCGTTAAAACTTCAAAATTTTTTAATTTACCAATAATTCTCTTCTCAATGGCTCTTGAAAACTTTTAAAAATAGGTACCATATTTTGTATTAAGAACTTCTATAGCTTTGTTTTTTAGAGTAGGATTATCTTGGAATCAAGCGTTAAATGAGTAAAATGCTTTGTAGCCATTATTAGATGTGAAAAATTGTCTTATAATTAGATAAGAAATATGAGGGGAAATGTTTTTAATTTGGCAATGGGGAAGGGGAGTGGAATTTGTATTTTAAGAAAATTTTGTGTGTTTGATTTGTCTTTTGAACTTTGTGAGTGGGCTTTTTTATAGTTAATTTATTATTTATATTATTAATTTGATAGAATTTTCTCTTTGATTCCAATTAATATTATTTTAAATTCAAACGGCGCTTCTCATCCTTTTAACAGTTAGAAGTTCTTGAATATATTCACCATTATGAATATATTCATGCGGATATCAAGGCGTCCAATTTATTAGTTGGACATCGGCCAGGCACAGAAAATCAGGTATTCTTAGTTGACTATGGGCTTGCTTGTCGTTATAAAATAGATGGGAAACATAAAGAATACAAGTATGATCAGCGCAAAGCCCATGATGGCACTATTGAGTTTACATCAAGGGATGCTCATATCGGTGGTGAGTAGGAGAAGGAAGGATTAGTTTTATTTCTTTATTCATATATTTAATTATTTTTTGTTATTGCTGTTTTATAAAAATATATTTATATATATTTGAAATGACAACATTAAAAGGTAATTGTAAGCAGATGTAGAGCACGCCTCGTAAATGAAGGGCAGTTCAACTTGAACCAATTAAGGTGTAATTTTTTTCTCTTTATTTTAGCCATGTGTGTAGAATTTTTTTTTTCTTTGAAAAAACTATTTTGATTTTCTAGTTATCTACCAGTATTTTTCCAGTCACATCTAGTTTTTCAGCTTCCAATATTTATTTTATAAGCCTATTTTGTATCTCACAGGTATTTAAAATGGATTATAGAGCTATGGTGCTAGTATTGAATTTTTTTCTTTTGAGTCGCCCTCCTAGATTTCAAGTCCATGATGCGTTCTTTGATTTTCAGAGACTTAGGTGTCTGTTCAGCAGTTGCAGTTTATAAAATTATAATTTATATTTGGAATTGTATTCCAGAAATTTCGTATGGAAAGAAAGAAGATCTAAAATCTCTTCAGCATCTCATATAGGTTACTGTATTTATTTAAAAATTTTTTTTTTATATATATTCACTGTTGAAGATAAAAATGAACTATCTACCACAGAATTCTTTCTCCATGTGCTGTTGCAGCTCCTTCTGTTAAACTTGGTTTTGTTTTTATTTTTAAAAAGATGCTTTTTTAATGTTGTCATTTCAAATACATATAATATTTAAAAGTTAAATATAATATAAACAAGATTTTTCTAATCATTAAATTGTTCTAGAACCGCAATTCTCTGGGTAGTTAGGGATTTAGGGGTTTTCCTTCAATAATATGTATGTTCATCGATCTAATCTACTTTTCTCTCTAATCCTTTACCTGATGAATTTATGGATGTTTTGGAATTATTGTAAATTCCAATACTATTAGCCCATTCTCGAAGAGGTGACATAGAAATTTTGGGTTACAATCTTGTTCAGTGGCTATGTGGTCGTCTGCCTTGGGAAGACAAATTACAAGACTGTAATTATGTTGCCACCAAGAAAAGGGCAATGATGGATGACGTTCCAACGTTTATGAGAACTTGCTTTCCTGATGGAGTACCTCCTGGTAAGATTAAATTTTTGTTTAATTTGCTCCCCAAGCTCTCATATTAATGTTATTTGTTATTTTTATCAGTCTGCTGCTTTACTATTAGCAGTGAAGTTATGTAAAATAGAGTAATAATTTGATCAAAGCAAATAGGCTTAAGTAGTAGTTTTCTATTATAACATAATTTTATCATGTCAAATCTCTGATTCAATTAGATATTCCATAGTAGAACACTTTGTTTGTTTTAAACAATTTTTATTTATGATTAATTTATCTATTTAAGATTTTTCAATTATTTTGTTAAAGATTTTTCAGTGTTTCGATATAGCAATATTTCTAGTTTCAATTAGATTAAGATTTATTTAGGATATTTTAAAGGTTAAGAAAAACATTTCAATAAAAAAGATGTCGAGTTTCAGTTAATATTAAAGTTTCAGTATAGTCTGTCGACTGTATGCAAAAGTTGTTTGTGAAATAAAGAATGCAGGGGATGCATATATTAGGCAAATAGGAAGTTCAATGAATGGTCTTCTAAATGAGGATAAGGCTTTTAATAAGGATCATGATTGCGTTCATCTGTTGGTGATATAGGGGATGGTGAATGTCCCGATAAATTTCAAAACTTTAATGCCATGTGGACGAATTCGCCTTCTAATTAACATGAGAATTTATGAATATTTTATTAAAACTATGTCAAATTCGTCTGTTAATCAGTCTTAGACGA
>JABUQX010072367.1:7500-10000 GCA_015478945.1 Trachelipus rathkii
TCGTCTTTCCTCCTCTTAAAACCAATGTTCTGCCTGAAAAATTATTTTTATTTTTGAAATTCGATTAGAGCTTTCCGTAGATTTTATTCACTTAACCAACACGTTCAGATTCTCTTGAGCAGATATTGGAAAAATTTGAGCATAATTATCCCAATTGTTCATTATTTTGTAGGGGAAAGCTTCCCACTCCTTTTCTTCTTTTGATTTCTTTTTTTTTTCTTTTCTTCCTAGTTTGTTAGAATCTGCTTTTTAAATTTCTTGATCTGAGTAAATAAATAGATTTATTTGTTTTCATCTTTTTTTGTGATAGACCAGTGAACTCGTTAATTCTTTTCTTCTTTTCTATTATTCATCCTATCTTCTTCATTCACAGTTGGTCGTGACGTCACATCACAGATTCCTTTCTTTATGCTCAGACGTTTTTCCCAAGTTAGCGTCGGATTACATTGAAGGTACTAAAGTACTATGACGTCATATTCTTTTATTCGGTTGTATTTTAAAGCTTCATCTTCATCGTTACCATGGAAGAAATATCTTTTTAGATTTTCTCAGGTGTTTTCGGTATTTTTATTTTCTATTTTTAAATTAATTTCACTTGAAAATTTTAGAACAAACGACTGTTATAGTTTAACATACTAAATGGAATTTATATGGATATGGAAGTTGTTGAAGTGATAAAAAAAAGTGAGAAAAAACCATTAGTAGCATGGAAAAAAATATTATTTTCTTAAATTTAAATTAATGTATTCAGCGTTTATTAATTTCAGCTTTTCTGTATAAGATTTATTAAAATGTAATTTTTGCATTTATAATTATTGTATTGATTATTTGGTATTTTAATTTTTTAATTTTATTTATCAAACGCAATTAATTATTATTATTATTATTATTATTATTATTATTATTATTATTATTATTATTATTATTATTATTATTATTATTATTATTATTATTATTATTATTATTATTATTATTTTTATTATTATTAATTTATTATTATTATTATTATTATTATTATTATTATTATTATTATTATTATTACTGAAATTTTATTTAAGCGCTTTAATGGATGTTAATGGATATTCCTAATATAAAAAATATTTGACAATTTTTTTTTAAATTAATTACTAAATAAACACTTAAATACCAACTATTATTAATATAATTACCTAAGAAACATTGCTCTATTATTATTTCACAATTATATAATTATTTTTTCAAAACATTGATGATTCCATTTTATTTTCGTTTTCTTTTCACTCTAACTTTGTTCTTGTTGATGTCGTTCTTCGCTGTTGGTTTTCATTTAACACTGTTTTTATTAATTAGAGTTTCTTGATTATATCGACTTAAGAATCTGAAGGATATGTTTCTTAGGTCATCCTGTGTCACCGATATAATTGAGCCAATAAAACTCTCTCTTAATATCAAGAAAAAGTAATCGGACCATACAGGAATAATTTGATAGAATAATAAAAACTTTTTAGTAGTTTTTTTTATTTAATAACTTCTTTAGATATCAAAGAGTTATGGTTTATGTCATATAGCTTTCAAAAATTACTATTTCAATGTGTGTATCATTGGTATACCCAAAATATAGCTTGCGATAAATAGCTTCTAAAAAACGTTGTTAGAAATAATGTAAGGTAAAATTCCTGTACATATTGTAAGTCGTGGACCTATATTATATGCTTACATTAAAAATTAAACGAACAAATCAGATGTAAGATCATTAGAAGCTTGACATCTTATGCCCAATTTGGGTGACTTTATGTACAGTATAGACAGTCGGCTCCTATTCACAAAGTCGTAAAGATGTTTGCTGCGGCCTTGTCCTTCTTTTAAATAATAAAATAAAAATCAATTATAATATAGTGAAATAACTTCCCTGGTATTATTACCAATAAATGTAATCTATAACTTAAAATTATTGCTAGAAAAATAAATTGATTTTATCTAGGACGATTACTAAAATAAAATCATTAAGAGAGTTTAACCCAAAATCTCAGTATATGTGCAACGTAAAAAGTAAAAGAAAGAAATTGCTGCTATTTCCTATTTCAAAGAATATAAAATTATAAATTTTGAAATCTAAATAATATAAACCATAACTCTGTGACATTTAAAGATGTTCCTAAATAAAGGAAAAAAAAACAATTAAAAGTTTTCATTATTCACTCAAATTATTTCTATTTGATAAGATTATTTTTCTTGATTCAAAGAAAGTTTTATTGGTTCATTATATTGGATGAAAATTTTGGTTCTTTAATTTCTAATTTATACATTCAATTCTAAATTACTTATAATCTTGTTTTAATTTAGACAAGCACTTTATAAATTATAATAAACTGTCTCATATTTATGAATAATTGGCCTAGATAATTCAATTTATTTGTTGAATAATAGTTTTGAGTAATAGATCACATTTATTGGTAATAATATTAGGAAAATTATTTCATTCAATTATAATTATTATAATTTATTAATCTATTATAATTTT
>JABUQX010072367.1:17500-26158 GCA_015478945.1 Trachelipus rathkii
AGAGAAAGAAGAGAAAGAAAATTATCAGTAGAGCTAAAGAAGATAAAGAAGATAAAGAAGAGAAATAAGAGAAGGAATATAAAGAAGATCATCAGTAGAGCGAAAGAAGATAAAGAAGATAAAAAAGAGAAAGAAGAGAAAGAAGATCATCAGTAGAGCGAAAGAAGAGAAAGAACATCATCAGTAGAGCAAAAGATGAGAAAGAAAAGAAAGAAGACAAAGAAAAAAAGAAGAGAAATAAGATCATCAGTAGAGCGAAAGAAGATAAAGAAGAGAAAGAAGATCACCAGTAGAGCAAAAGAAGAGAAAGAAGAGAAAGAAGAAAAAGAAGAGAAAGAAGATCATCAGTACAGCGAAAGAAGATAAAGAAAGAGAAAGAAGATCCATCAGTAGGCAAAAAGAAGAGAAAGAGAGAAGGAGAGAGAAAAAAAGATTATCAGTAGAGCGAAAGAAGATAAAGAAGAGAAAGAAGATCATCAGTAGAGCGAAAGAAAAGAAAGAAGATCATCAGTAGAGTGAAAGAAGAGAAAGAAGATCATCAGTATAGCGAAAGAAGATAAAGAAGAGAAAGAAGATCATCAGTAGAGCAAAAGAAGAGATAGAAGAGAAAGAAGAGGAAGAAGAGAAAGATCATCAGAAGAGCATTTATTTCGAAAGCTGTTCTACCGATTAAATATTAAGATTATAAGAGTTATGTTTTCTAATCTTCTTGTTGAAGGATAAATTTGAAAACCTTAGAAAGAACAGGAGTTAAAGCGATAGGACAATAGTTTGAGGGTTGAAAGGGTTGAGAGGGTTGAGAGGGTTGAGAGGGTTGAGAGGGTTGAGAGGGTTGACAGGGTTGACAGGGTTGAGAGGGTTGAGAGGGTTGAGAGGGTTGAGAGGGTTGAGAGGGTTGAGAGGGTTGAGAGGGTTGAGAGGGTTGAGAGGGTTGAGAGGGTTGAGAGGGTTGAGAGGGTTGAGAGGGTTGAGAGGGTTGAGAGGGTTGATAGGGGATCACCCTTTTTTTGAACAGGCTGGGTGAGACTATCTATTATAGTATGACATTAATAATTGGGTATTAAAAGTTGTCCAAAATGTTATGGGAAATATTCTCATGCTCAGCACTGCATGCAAATAGAAAGCTGCAATTATATATATAATATAGTATATATTTCTTCTACACATAAATATATAAATATAAATATATATATATATATAATAATATATATATATATATATATATATATATATATATAACATTTCTATCTACACCATAAATCTATTAAAAAAAATAATAATATGTAGGTTACATTACAGTCACCAAATTTAAGGTTTAATAAATATTCTGATCGCTAACAGTTAGGCTTTACCAGAGCCTCGAAATTTTTCCGTACGCGCATCAAAAGTGAGATCACACAACTCACCGCACCTCTGCCGGTACCACACCGCCACCTGGACACTGGAATGTATTTACACAGCACCTCACCCCACGCATCTGCACCGACATCGCATACCGGTCGTCCTGCTACAGGACGAAGAAATGCTTTTTTTCTCAGTTTGAAAAATAATTGTAAATTTATTTTACAATGAGAAACACTAAATCAAATTTAAATTAAAGGTAATTAAAAATTCCTTTCTCTCATCAAAAGCAACTTTCTCTCTCTCTCTCTCTCTCTCTCTCTCTCCTCTCTATTTATCTCTCTCTCTCCTCTCTCCTCTCCCATCTCTCTCTCTCTTCTCTCTCTCATCCTCTCTCTCTCTCTCTCTTTCTCTCTCTTTATCTATCTATATATCTATCTATCTTCTTTCTATTCTATCTCTCTATCTATCTATCTATCTATATCTATCTATCTATCTCATCTTATCTATCTATCTATCTATCTACTATCTATCTTATCTAATCTATCTCTCTCTCGCTCTTTCGCTCTCTCTTTCTCTGTCCTGTCTGTCTTGTCTGTCCTGATCTGTCTGTCTGTCTTCTGTCTGTCTGTCTGTCTGTCTGTCTGTCTGTCTGTCTGTCTGTCCTGTCTGTCTGTCCTGTCTGTCTGTCTGTCTCTGTCTCTCTCTCTCCTCTCTCTCTCTCTCTCTCTCTCTCTCTCTCATCTCCATCTCTCTCTCTCTCTCTCTCTCTCTCTCTCCTCTCTCTCTCTCTCCTCTCTCTCATCTCTCTCTCTCTCTCTCTCTCTCTCTCTCTCTCTCTCTCTCTCGCTGTTACAGTCAGTATTTATTTTGGTAGTAATTATTCATTTCACAAAAGAATTCATTAGATTCAACTCATTAGCAAGGTAAAACATGTTATAAATATAAACAAAATTAAAGTACTTCAATCCTATGTTATACATTTGCGCCAAAAGGTAAAACAAATAGAATATGATTTCGTATATAAAAAAAAGTTTATTTTTTTTAATAATCACATAAAATTTAAGTATTTATCGCGTCGTGGTAAGAAAAAAAAATTAAAAGAAAATCTTTTAATTTTTTTATAAAAATTTATTTAATTACTTTATGTTCCAAAGTACCACTTCAAGAGTTTAAGACGCTTCCTCTCCACTCTGTCGAAGATGCCTAATAGAGGCTGAAACAGTCGATCACTTCCTTCTAAAGGTGCCCCCAATCACTTCCTATTGAACAATACTCTATCAGATTTCCTCCCTGAAAAACCTGTGGCTGTGCCCGGTGGAAGTTGCTGGTTTTCTGGGGATGATATGGACTTCCCCAAATAAGGGGGCCCTAGGGGTAATATATATATATATAATATTATATGATATTATATATTACTATATATATATATATATATATATATATATAATATATATATAATAGGATTATATAATATAATATATATAATATATATAATATATTATATATATAACTCTACAATATATATATATTATAATATATATATATATATATAAAATGTTTCCTTGGTGGCAGTCCTACTGAATTCTTCAAAAATTTTGAAAATTAGCACCACCAAAAGATTTTCAGAAATGGTAAAAGACAGAGAGGAATGAGAGGCAAAAATAAAGAAAAAAATCGTTTCTTACGGAAACTACACTGGAGATCAGAGAAGTGATAAGAAGAATTAGATATTTCCTAATCCCACCGAATAGGAAATATTCAAAATCAAAGTTCGAAGATAAAACTAAAGAGTATAGAGATATTCTCTTTTATCTTCACAGGTTGTATAAGAGTTTTCTTCTAGTAGGAGAGAAGTGTCGATGTTGTTACCCAAAAAAAAAAATATTTTACCAAGGCAAGGCAAGGTGCAAGCTCTGAAACACAAATTTTGAGAACTATAATAAGGACACAGTAAGAACAATATGACTGAGAATATTAATAAGGTTTAATCTAAGAAAAAACTGCAGTGAATTAAAACAAAAAAATAGTAAATTGTGTTCATGACCTTTAAAAGAACTTTATGCCTATAAAGGAGTTGATTTTAATGTTATGAACACAATTTAATTCTTTTTTTTTTTAATTCATATTTTTTCAACAAAGTTTCAGATGGCCAAGAACATTTCTTTCTTTATTCTTTAACATACAATTTCTTCCACAATCCTGAATAATACACTTTTATTATGTATATGCAATAATCGTATGATACTTCCATATGTTGTATAAAAATGTACAATAATGTTGCCCATTACTTAAATACAAATAAAGACACTTTAATTTTATTTTTTTTTTTATAAAGTCGCTGCTAATGTTTTGGCTTCAATGAGAAGAGAAGGAGGAAGAAGAAAACAACAACAACAACAGCAATAATAATAATAATAATAATAATAATAATAATAATAATAATAATAATAATAATAATAATAATAATAATAATAATAATAATAATAATAATAATAATAATAATAATAATAAAATAATAAATAATAATAATTAATAATAATTATAAATAAATTATATCAGTCATAGTAATAGTGATAAAATGATAAAAAATATAAATAATAATAATAATAATAATAATAATTATTAATAACATATATAATCATAATAATAAAATAATAATAATAATTAATAATATAATAATAATAATTATAATAATACTATAATAATAATAATAATAATAATAATAATAATAATAATAATAATAATAATAATTTAGAAAAATAAATAAATAATAATAATAATAAAATAATAACAATAAAAAAAAAAAAAAATATATAATAATAAGAGAAGAAGAAAGAGAAGAAGAAGAAAAGAAAGAAGAAGAAGAGAAGAGAAGAAAGAAAAGAGAAGAAGAAGAAGAAAGAAGAGAAAAGAAGAAGAAAGAAGGAAGAAGAAAGAGAAGAAGAAGAAGAGAAGAAGAAGAAGAACGAAAGGAGAAGAAAGAAGAAGAAGAAGAAGTCCTACATAAGAATTAAGAAGAAAGAGAAGAAGAAAGAAAGAAAGAGAAAAAGAAGAAAGAGAGAAGACGAATGAGCGAAGATAGATAGAAGAAGAAGAAGAAAAGAAGAAGAAATGAGAAGAAGAAGAAGAAGGAAGAAAGAAGGAAAGCAAGAAGTAAAATGTATTAAAAATAGATAGAAGAGAAGAAGAAAAAGAAAGAAGAAGAAGAGGATAGAAGAGAGACAGCAATCGGACATGAAGAAAGAAGGGAAAGAAGAAGAGAAAGAGAAAAAAGAAGGAACTACAGAAGCATTACAGAAACACGAACTAGCAAGACTTTTACAGTCACCAAAGGCTCAGTACTGTTTAGTTATTTTTTGTTTTATTTAATCTGCTTTAGATTAATCCTACTGAGTTAGTTAAAAACCTGTTATGTATTTATTGCTAGCAAATGAGCCATATTATTATGTATACAAAATCGTAGCTACGTAATAGTAGCCAACGAGATAATTTCTTTGGTAAACTACGAGTCTGCTCACTTAGAGCAGATCTGATGAATACTGCAGGGAGCATGATCATGTTGAGAACATCAAGCGGCGACAGACCCATAAGCAGTCCGACTCAGTGATGAGCATTTAACTATATATATCTTGCGAGTATATATGTTACATCTGTTGGTTGTAAATGACAGAGCACTTGGGAGTATAGTTGATTCAAGTCACGTCTTAGAACAGAATTACATGATTATCGATAGGGTCGACGTTGAAAGACTATCCGATAAAAAATAAGATTTAGCTACAGTTATCCAGAGTGCTGACTCGCTTGATGAGCTCATAAGTATTCAATGAACTCAGACGTAATGGTTTCTGAGTGCGGACACTCAAAACAAGCTGTCAAGCCATCAAAACATACATGCCTTCAGACAGTGTGCGTGTGCATCGAATATCAGTCTTAGAACCAAGTATGTTACTATGCGAATAAACAGATCAAAGCCCTTAGCTAAAACAAGTTATTAGATTACAGATTCATTTGTACCTAGATGTTCATAGGTGCGGTAAACCATCCAAGCTATCTTTAACAGGTTACAGCAGCTGCGGATCAGGGATGAATATCACATATCACGTAGAACGGATCTTGAGCCAGAGCGCATAGGACTACAACAAGCTGGTAATACAACAGTAAGAGACAGAATAAGAAGAAGAAGAAGAAGAAGAAGAAAGAAAGAAGACCAAAGAAGAAAGAAAGAAGAAGGAAGGAACGGAGAGAAGCAGAAGAAGGAAGGACAGAAGAAGAAGAAGAAGAAGAGAAGAAGAAGAGAAAAGAGAAGAAAGAAAGAAGAAGAAAATGAAAGAAGAAAAGAAAATGAGAAAGAAAGAAGAAGAAGAAAAAGATGAAATGAAGATGAAGAATGAAGATGAAATAAAGATTAAAAAGATATAATTAAAGTATAGGAAAGATATAGATCTGGCCTATTATAAAAGAGATAAGATAAAGATAAAAGAATAAAGCGTTGTGGATAACATAAGATTAGATAAAGAATAAAAGATAAAGATAAAAGATAAAGATAAGATAAAGATAAAGAAATAAAGAAAAATAAAGATAAGATAAAGATCTTGCGCTAGAATAAGAAAGATAAAGATAAAAGTAAAGTAAGATAAAAGATCAAAATAAAAGATAAAAGATAAAAGACAAAGAATAAAAGATATATAAAGAATAAAGATAAAGATAAAGATAAAAGATAAGATAAGAATAAAATAACGAATAAAGAAGTAAGATAGATAAAAGATAAGATGAAGAAGATCAATATTATGTTCCCAAAATATTTATTTACCCTTGATAAAATAAAATTCCAAATTGTTCTTCTCTATATGAGAGGAGTATTCATTTTCTTTATCTTTTAGTAAAGCATTTTGTCTGAACAAATACAAATAGGATTGTCCTTTGTTTTCAGAAAAACTAAATAACCTGTAATCGATTTTCTGTCCTAGAGATAATATCAGTTCTATTCTTCTTGTTTCTGTTGCTTTATCATGCATATTTGCATATATAATATATATATATATATATATATATATATAATATAACACTATATATATATATATAAGTATATATATAAATATATATATATATATATATATTATATATATATAAATTATATTATCATATATAGCTTATATATATTTTATATTAATATTTAAAATAAATTAATTATACTATTTATATATAGTATCGATATATAGTGATATATATATTATTATAATATAATATTATTATAATCAATATTATTATATATATTAATATTATTTAATAATAATAGTAATAGTATATATATATAATATTATATAAGATATATATATATATAAATATAATATAATAGTATATATATAATATATATATATTATATTATATATATATAATATATATAATATATAAACTTATATATATCTAGTCTATATATATATATATATATAAGTAATATATATATATAATAATATATATATAAACTTAAATATTATAGTATATATAATTATATAATAATTATATATTAATAATATATAAAAACAAAAACAAAACAAAAAAACGTTTACACGCGTTCGTAAAAATTTCCGCAACTGAAGTCCACTACCTAAAGCATTAAAATCTCAACTAATCGTAGAAAGAAACTACAACACTTTAATCTTTGATCAGCATTTGAGCTATTAAAAAGATTAACCCACCGCATCTCTTTAGTAATACACCGAAAACCCACGAACCCACCTGTCAACCAACCTTGCACAAAAACTTCTTTAGGCCACGTAATCCTTTTTTTTTTATAAATGATTTACATAAAACCTAATATAAGAGCTATCCTTTTAAAATCTGTCCTATTTGGAACTTATACAGAATTTCTTTATAGAGTAAACATTAACTCTCACTATACCTTCGTCTTAATATAACATTAATAAAAAAAATTATCTTAATAAAATTATATTCACCGATTGGCAACCCGTTAAATATAAATCAGTCTAACCTTTTTTATATTAAAATACCTTTTTACGACCATCATTATACTAAAATTAAACAAAAAATCAAAAAAAACTTCTATCAAATTTCTTATCCTCAATCTAAACCATATTTTTCTTTTTAACACCTAAACTCCTCCATAGGTTCATTTCTAGATCATAAAGACCACCCCTATCTGCTCATATTCCTGCCTCGTCCGTCATATATAAGTATTCATGGGCGACTGTCAAGGACACCTATGTGTTGGTAGTACTCAAATCGCCAACTCACCGTCAGGAATGTAGAACGAGCATAGGGGCTGCTCGCTGAAGACGTTTCACTGTTTCACCAACCACTACACACCGCATCTAGTATCAGAAAACCATTGCCATATTATAAAATCATAACCCGCTATAAATTAACAAACATTTCACGATACAGAGAACAAACCAACCAATTCACATGGTATTATGAAACGATCCACTGAAACATTATTTATAATCTCCAGTCCTTATGAACCCCTGTCTCTCTCCAACAGTGACAGTAGGATCCTTTACAGCAATTGCAAGCTCTTCATACAATTTAAAATAATGGATTAACTCTGAGTGATCATACCGGATAGACCTTTTCTTTGGATTACGTAGGATCGCCGTTTTGTATAATCGCATTATAAGTATAACTGATAATATCCTAACGGGGAGAGTCTTCTTATAGCTGCTGTTTCTAGCTATGAAATTTTGAATCAAAGAATAAAAAACTTTTGAATGTCCTGGACATGGGAATGCATAAATATTTTCTCGAACATTGATTTGTAAATTTTTGCCTGACACACATGCTTTGCTAATTTTTGTGAAGAAGAAAAATTGCATCCCTGGTAATTTTCTACTGTATTTTACTATTGTAATTTTTGAGGATTTTAATAAGAAAACTACTTTAATCAGACATCATAAATAATAAACACACAACAAATAATAATCATGTTTAGAGCTAATAATTTATTATTCATTATTATATTATATATCTAATATACTATAATAAATATATATATAATAGTATATATAATAATTCTATATAATATATATACTATTATATTATAATATATATATATATATATATAATAGTATAAATTATATATATATTATATATATAATATTATATAATATAATATATATATATTATTATAATATATATAATATATATATCTATATACCATATATTATATATAATAATATATATTATATATATATATATATATAATATATATATGTTAAATATATAATATATTATATATATAATAATATATTATAATATATATATAATATATATATATATATATATATATAATTATATATA
>JABUQX010072368.1:0-7500 GCA_015478945.1 Trachelipus rathkii
TATATGATAAAATACAAAAAATCGGATCAGTCTCGGTTCAAAGTTTATATGCATCGTTGTGTTAATTAGAGTTGTCAGCGTAAAGTTTTAAGAAATGAAATGGTAGGTGATTTATTTGATATGCCAAAACGATTGGAGTTTGCTAGTTTTTTTTTAGAAATTTTTCAATACTAAATTTTGCAAGAAAAGAGATGTTAGAAATGTTTAAAAGAATGTTTCAATAGTAAGAGTTGGAGAAAAATTTAAATTTTACTGCAATGCCCATAGTTGTAGTAAAAGGTATACAGTTTCACCCAAAAACTATTGGTTTGCCAATAGTATTATCATACAAAGATGAAATTTGCATTATGTTTTATTTTGTACAAGTTGTAACAGTTGCAAAGGTATCACTGTACGTTAATTTTAGTCCAAAAATAGTTGTAGACTGGTTTAACCTTTTCGTGAGATATATATATATATATATAATATATATATTATATATAAATATTATATATATATATATATATATATATATAAAATATATAATATATATATATTAATTAATATATATATATTAATATATATATATATAAATATATATATATTATATATATATATAATATATATATTATATTTCGGCAGCTACTAAACAGTCTTATCAGTAAAAGTAAGGGCTAGTTTTACGGCACAGTGGATCAGTAAAGTTTAGGGCTACTTTTACGGCACAGTGAGTCAACGAGCCCCCTAAAATGGAGTATTTACCCTTTTTGGGGGCTCGAGCCGCTGGGGGAAGGAGGGGGGGAGACCATCCCCGGAGGAGGGGATAGACCCCGACTCCTGACATCGGGGCGGACTACCCGTGAGTATTCGTTAGTGATATACCCCAAAAAACAATAAATCCCAAAAATGAGTACTTTTGGGACATTTATTCGCAACAATCTATTCGTACTCTATAAATCTCAAAACCATTTGGGACATTTATTGACTAATATATAATATATATATATATATATATATATATATATATATATATATATAATATATTAAATATATATATATATAAAAATATATATATATATATATATATATATATATATATACGGTATATATATATATATATATATAATATATATATATATATATATATATATATATATATATAGTATAATATATATAATATTATATATATTATATATATATATATATATATATATATATACTATGTATCGATATTACCAAATATCGATTTTATGTATCAATATAATAAAGTATCGATTTTTGATTTAATCAAACCCAACAAATATCGAAAGTGAACTAAAAAAAAATTAGTGCTGCCGAAAAGTAAAATTTTACCAAAATGAAATTTTGCATGCTTGCACAAATTTTAGGGTGGAGTTTTTACTATATATAGTATATTATATATATATATATATATATATATTATATATTATATATATATATATATAGTATATAATATATATATATATATATATATATATATATATATATATATATATATATATATATATATAATATCGTAAAATGGGGGGAAAACCGGTCAAAAATCAGTTTTTTTTTTTTTTAATAATGAATCATGAAATCAAAAATTTGAAGTTACATCTATATTTAATAGTTTTTTCTCAAATTTAGGAGTTTCCCTAATGTTATAGAATAATGAAAATTATAAAATGTTGAAATAAAATAATTTTTAATTTTTTTTGAAAAATTCCATTTTCAAAAAACTGAATTCAGGTAAAACCGGTCAGTGGCGTAGGGGAGAAACGGTCATTAAATATTATTATGTTTGTGCTTGTCCAAACTAATTTAAATGTAAAGTAGAGTCTAATAATGTTACAGAATTAATTTGGATAGAAAAACACAAGTCTAAGTTATGTTTTATTGAACTTTTGTAAACGTTGATTTTTTACAAATTTGAATTTTATTTTCATTTTTTTAATGTAAATAAGCATTGAAAAAAAGAATTATGACAATATTTTAATAATTTCTAATAATAATAATAAATATTTGCAACTTTTTATCGAAATAGGCACTTTATATACAAGTAGGCTAATGTACGCACTATTTCACCTGAATTTTCGAGAAATTTTTTACAATATATAATTTAAATATACAATCAATTTTAATAATTTTTAATAATAAATAATATTTTCACTTTTTAACAAAATAGGCACTTTTTACGAGTATGTACGCATATTTCACGTGAACTTTTTTTTTTATTCCTTAAACTAGATAGAAGAAAGATATGTATAGAAAACATTAAATCGTCTTTAGTCCTTACATACATAAAACTAATAAAATATTATTAAAACTAAAAAATGACGATTTTTATATAGTTTTATTGACCGGTTTTACGATCGAAAAACTAACTTTAAAAATAGCTGTTTGTTGTTTGTTTGTATTCTTTTACTTAATATTTTTAAAATTTTTTACATGGAAATTTTAATAATATACTTCCCCCAATATGAATTGAAACGAAATTCTGATATCTTTAATTCTTTCGAGATTCCAGCAGGTCTTAGAAATTTTTTTCAATTTAAAATTTTTTTGACTTGTAGGTGTAAGTTATTTACTTAATTTTTATATATGGTTAAAATATATATATTCTATTTACTACTTAAAAAACTTTCTTCCCAAATAAAAATGTTTTTTATTTACAAAAAAATATTATGAATAATTAAAAAGTGACTGGTTTTTTCCCTCTGTGAACCGGTTTTCCCTCATTTTACGTATAATATATATATATTATATATATTATATATATTATATATATATTTATATATATATATATATATATAGGTATATAATATTTAATATATATTGATTTAATATTTATTTATAGCATAATTCCAGAAAAGGGCCAGGAGAATTATCTCGAAAGGTATGACACTTACAGAAAAACCCAATTACATATTTAGAATCAAGTGTATAAAGCTTATTACCAGAAGGTATAAAAAAATTATATTTTATATATTTTATATGTTATCGTTTTTATTTTTTAAAAAGTAACAAACACCCTAGAGTAGACTGCATAGATATCAGGAGTCGGGGTTCCTCTCGGCCTCGTAGGTGGACGACGGGCGAACTTCACCCCCCGCTCTGTCCCCCATTGTGCTGAGCCCCCTAAAAATTGAAGTTCAAGGAAAACATATATTTCCATTAAGGGGCTCGAGCTCGATGGGGGACAGAGGGGGAGACAAAGTATCCACTTCGTCCACCTAGACGCAGAGACCTGACTCCTGATATCTATGCGGTCTACTCTAGGGTGTTCATTAGTTTTAATCATAAAACGACTTTACATATAGGCTGTATATATAATTTTTTACATTTTTGTATAAGCTTTATACGCTGATTTCCAATATGTAATTGGTTTTTCGTGATAATTCTCCTGGCCCTTTTCTGGAATTATATATATATATTATATATATATAATATTATATATATATTATATATAATATATATATATATATATAATATATATAATATTATATATATATATTTTATTATATATATATATATATAGGCCTTAGTATTAAATAGCCTGACAGAACAGTTGAGACCAAAAATTTTTTTAAGGTCAGAAAGTAAATTAAGTTTAGGGTTTTTTAAGAAAAATTGGTTTAAAGTGGCAGGCTTCTGGCATAATTCCCAGAAACTTGCCACTAAAGAATTTTCTTAAAAAACTTAAACTTAACTTAACAAAATCTGTCAGGCTATCTAATACTAATATATATTATATATAAATATTTAATATATATATATATATATATATATATATATATATAATAATTATATATATATATAATATTATATATATAGTATATATATATAATATATATATATATATTATATATATATATATATAGCATCAGGCGGGGTGACCGGGCCCCCCACCTTTTTTTAGAGGGGTGATTCAGTCCACTCTAAATAAAATAAAAAATATAATAAAAAATAAAAATCGCTCATTTTAATAGCCACGCGGTAGTACTACAAGTTTATTTAGATCATCTATAATTCTAAGAAAGTTTTTATATTTTTAAAAAATATAATAAATTATGGTACAAAATGCCCTTCAATAGAATTTCACTTTTGAAAAATGTGAGTTTTTTAAACTTTGTTATAAAATGAAAAATTGTGGATGGAATTTTAATTATTTTTTCAGTGTATACTGTTGAGTATGTTAGCTTTTATAAACTGGCAAAGTAAATTTTTTGTTCCAAACAGTATTATTGGCTAAATCACGGGCCTAACTTGGTCTGATTCACCCGCTGTAAAAATTGAATGATGGTGTGATGGACCACCATGTTTTTGTATTTTAACTTATTATTATTGGACATTTTTATTATGTATAATTAATTTAAATATAATTAAAAATTTACTTATATTAAGTAAAAATTAAATAAATAAAAAATGAAATTTATATAAAAAATACGATTCGAAAAGTGTTAAAATTTTGAGGCGAAGAGGGTGAATCGGACCACCTTATTTTTAATTCTTATTTTATGTATCATTATTGATATTTATTACTTTTACTAATTTTAATATGAAACAATTATTATATTAAGTTAAAATTAAAATATAAATTGAATTTATACATAAAAGAGGAATTTACCAGATGGTCCGATCACCCCTCAATGGTGGTCAGATTCACCCCTCCAAGGTGGGGTGACTGAGCTTTATTTTTAAACTTTAATAAAACTTATTATTATTAAGAATTACATTATTTTTTTTGTGTGCTTATGACCTACTATAGGGCCTTGATTTTTCAAAAAAAAAAAAAATTCCCAAAAATGCATTAGGGGAAAGTCGGGAGACGAAGTTATACCCTAATGTGGTCCGTCACCCACCTGATTGCTTATAATTAATATATATATATATATTATAGTATATATATATATATAATATATATATATATATATATATATATATATATATATGCGTTAATATTTAATTTTTTTTGTATCATATTCGTACGTTAAATTGGTATAGGCTATATTAATTGCAAAAGCCTAGATAGAATTTTAGTATCATATGGTTCACTATAGAAGTATGTGATGCTACTTTATCTAATGAAACTATTTCTTTGTGTAAGGGTTGTGAAAATACAATACTATCATTTTCTAGATTTTGTGACAGTGATGATAATTTATTTATTTTTTTATATATTTATAATACCTTTAAAAAATCCAAGAAATGTCCTAACTGTAATATATTTTGCCCATGATTGTCGGAAGTCAGTGTCTGCAGGATCAGTGATACCAACATCTTAGTTACCATTCTTACAATTTTATGGATCCTGATTCCTCAGCTCATTCACAGAATATAGAAATAATTTGGAGGGAGGTTAGATCTCTTGTCCCCAAATATGGTAATAAAAAACAACATTTCAACAGACATATTGCAGAGTTTATCTTTAAAAAAAATTTTATAACTAAAGAAAGATTGCAACACTCACTGATTGTTACGAGGCTTACCAACTAAAAAAAACAGTCAACAGTAACTTCCGGTTTAAAGGATTCAGATAGCGATTACTAATTAGGTTAAGGAAATGGTATATATGGATATATAATTTAATATATTATATATATATATATATATATATATATATATATATATATATATATATATATATATATATATATATATATATATAATATATACCGTAAACGGGGTATTTCCGTCCACGTGGGGCTTTCTCGGACCAACGTGGGGCAATTAAAGGTCCAGAGGCTCAAAAATAGCCATACGATGTAAAATATATTTTTAAAGATGTAAATAATGTATTTTTTATGTCTTAGGTATTAATTTTTTATGAAACCTTTATTTAAGCCATTAATTTTTGTGATTTTTTTTTCTGAGCACTATAAAATCGGGTAAAATTTTAGGTTTATTGCTAAGAATCATACAGGTCAAAATAAATTGTCTACATTATGGTTCCAGATATAGTACTTTAAAAAATAGTTCATAACCTTAATGCAATCGTTGGAATCATTCAGGCAAGAGATAAATATGTTTTATTTTAAAAATTGTAACATGGGGCAAATGTTAAAACAAAATGAATGATCATTAATTAAATTTTTAATACTCTTTTACAAAAGATGTGAGAAATAATGTTTTAAATAATTTTTACACTTTTACAGCAAGATAGGTTAGGTAAAGTTTTTCCACATAGGCCTAATTAACTGTACAATTTTTTCAGCAAGATGGTTCACACTTACGCAAAAGTAACAAGGGCAAGGATACAAAGGGATACTCTTGATGATGAATGTTGCCAGACCCTTAAGCTGTTTTCGTTCTTGCATTGGTTTTTACAAAACGTAATATGCCTAAAACGCTCGAGTTTGCATTCGTTTTTGTCAAACAGCGTTTGCGTTCGTTTTGTCAAACGGCGCAAAATCGTAAAAGAAATGCTCACCAAACGTAAAGAATTTCCTTAATTCTGTGTAATATAAAATAAAAAAGAATTGCAACTTTACAGAATTAATTACATACAGTTCGTTTTTGTCAAACAGCGCAAAATCATAAAAAAAACGCTCCAACCAAAACGAAGAATTTTTCCCTTAATCTGTGTAATATAGAAATACAAAAGAAATTAAGGAAATTCCTTTACGTTTGGTGAGGCATTTTTTTTACGATTTGCGTTTTGACAAAAAAACGAACGCAAACTCGAACATTTTATTAGTTTTCAAATGCAATTTCTTAAAATAATATTGTATATCCATTAATGTTTAAAATTAAGACCTAAAACGTTTGAGCTTGCGTTCATGTGTCAAACAGTGTGCATTCAATTTTGTCTAAACATCGCAAAATCGGTAAAAAAACGCTCACCAAACGTAAGAAAATTTTCCTTTATTCTGTAATATAGAATAAAAAAAATAGCAACCTTACAGAATTTAAGGAAATTCCTTATGTTAGGCGAGCCTCTTTTTTTTACGATTTTGCAGTTTGACAAAACGAACGCAGACTCCGAACCATTTATTACGTTTTCGAACCCAATTTCTTAAAATAATATTGTAATACCACATTTGTTTAAAAAAAAACATATTAAAATACACTAAAAAACTACTCTTTCTTTAAAATATGCAAACATTATTGCATAATTTAGAGTGAAAAACTGCTTGAATTCTTTTTTTTTGTTTTTTTTTTTTTTTTTGTTTTGTTTTTTTTTTTTTTTTTTTTTTTTTTTTTTTTTTTTTTTTTTTTTTTTTTTTTTTTAATGAGGATTCTTAAGGATGTGAAAATTGAAGTGGACCGAATTGCCCCGCCCCCCAAAATCGTGGGCAATTCGGTCCACGTTACTTATCGGCTTCTAACATTAATCCTATATTATATATACAATACAATTATACTAATTCTACTCCTAAAGGAAAACATTACATATAGGAAAAAAAAATTCGAAAAAAAATAGAAGAAAAACTTGGGTAAACGTTGAACTTCTTTAGATATCTCTGATTTTGGACCCAACTCTTTTTTTTAACGGTATAATATATATATATATATACT
>JABUQX010072368.1:10000-16343 GCA_015478945.1 Trachelipus rathkii
TATACGAACTTTCCAGAGCATGTAATAATTAGAAAGGATACTATATTGTGTTAATAAATTTTTTGTATATACCAAACGCTTTTGACCGCTGTTCATGGGAAACTTATAAATTTTAAAAAGTTTTCCTGCGAGTAGTAGCAAAACCATTGGGCGTAACAGAAAATTTATCTAAAATAAAAGATGTGTATATCGTCGAGTTATAAAGGCCATAAAATTTCATTCTAATCAGATCAATTGTAACAAAGATACGTCTGTCCAATAGTTTAATAACAAATTCAGCAACTCAAAAGAATAAAAAATCATAAAAACTTAATTATTATTTATACGATCAGTTTGAAATTTGCAGAGCGTATATAATTGGGGAAGGTAGACATTTTTTTAGAGAAAATTTTTGTATACCCAACAGATTTGTCGCTGCTCATGGGAAACATTTCAAAGTTTTATCAGCGGCAAAACTGTTGGGCATACCAAACATTAATCTAAATAAAATATGTATATCTTGTAGAGGTACACAAGCTGTGAAAGTTTCATTGTAATCGAGTAAATATTAAAAAAGTTACACGCCACCAGTTCCAATTTTTTTTTTTTTTTTTTTTTTTTTTTGTTTCTAAAAAAATTCTTGATAAATTTTTTATTTTTTTGGTTCAATCTAATACGAACTTTTAGATAGGATAGTACTAGGCAAGGTTTAACATTTTTTTGTTTAGATAAATGTTTTGTAAACTCAAGGGGTTTGGCGGCTGCATATGGGGAAATCTTTGAAATTTAGATAAATTTTCCCATTGCACAGAGGCAAATTCGTTCTCCATACAAAAAATTTATTTAAACAAAAAATGTGTATCTTCCCCAACTATACTTGCTCCGAAAGTTTCATGCTGATCGCATGAATAATAAAAGGGTTATCGGGATTTTTCATTTATGACTTACCAAAATTGAATACCCCCCCCATATCCCCTGTATATTGTGAATAAAATATTTCTTGCCTGTTAAAAATAACCAGACCATTCGAAAGAGCATAAAATTCTACACTAGAAAGTGCTAAAACCTAAAAATCATAGAATTGATGATTTCTACCCTCAAAAGTTAGGAAATCCATACGCGCAGCGTCCCACTTAAATAGGAATCTTAGGAAAATACATGTAGATAAATAAATAAATAATATTAAAGTAAAATTCCTAGTCATAAACGGTAAGTTCAAAATGTTTTATTTTAAATATTAACTTATTTGTTATTTAATATTTGTATTTTTTTCCTTGAATCTTTTTTTTTTTCTCTTATACTTTATTTTTATATTAATTTTAGCATTTAAATTATAAAAATTTTAAACAAAAACATTTGTTAAGTGGTGCCGATATTTAAGGCAATACCACGCCCTTATAAATAAAAATAAAATGCTTTGAGGAATATAAAATTCTAATATAATGTTCCAATATAGCTTATAACTTAACTAATATAACTTATCTCAAAGAGAATTATCACATGGTCTTTTTGATCTTTTAATTGATCTCTTAACAAATCTTAAAATATGTAACATTCCTTTCATCAAAGAAAATAGGGTAAATACTTCTTAGTTTCAATGGAACACTTCTTAGGTAATTGTGAGTGAGAACCTCTCCTCATCCATTTATGAAACTTTCACATGACACTAAAAATGTGTTGTTGTGAATCCTAAAATAAAAAAAAAGGGTTGCAGATGAATATAAGTTTATTCACGGGGGGAATAAACATGTTCTACCCAATTGCATTGAACATCTTGTGTTAAAATAGATCACAATCTGTAGACTATGCTGCTACTAGCAAGCTGAGCAAATAGTCAGAATTTTCGAAATCAATTTAAGGTGTTTTGGTTATTTGTGCTTACAAACAGTATGAAATGCTGAAGTTAGTGTTTGTTTTGTCAAATTTAGCACATAATCGATGGAAATATATATCATGCATTAGGATTTCTTTAATTCTGTAAGGTTGTTATATCATACCTATGCATAGTGAATTTAGGATGTAGCTACTGACAAAAAAATGTAAATAAAACAAATGTTAATAATAAAACAAATGAAATTATTTGAATTTTTTTGGTAAAAGTAGTGAAGAGGGGTGCCACCCCCGATTTTTATGAAAATCATTTTTTTGGTAATAGTCCTGTTTTACATATCAGATATAGATTGTTTGGATAATTGTAAGTTATCGATACTGTTGTTAATAGCTGGGAAACCGTTTAAATCATGTTTCAGGAAAAACATGTATTTTCATGTTTTTTTCATTTTAATTTTTGTTTTTCATTAATGTATTTTTAAAATATAAAGAGGCTATTTATGATATTTCCACTTGAGTATTTTCATTTTTCAAATATAAAGATACTTGAAATTAAACAAATATTACATTATGATTAATAAAATAGCAGAACTACCTTCTCTTATATTTGATCAATGTTTCTACAATTACAGTAGGTTGTAAGTATGCACTTTTATGGCCTCATTTACTATTTTTAACGATGCATTTTTTACATTTGTATCATAATCAATTTATAATTTACTTTTTAAAATATTAATGTATATTATATTTATATAGAATAAGTCTGAATGACAAAACTCACTTAAGGATGTAAAGAAATAATAAAAAATATTGAATTAAAATTATACCAAGATTGAAAATGAAGGAGGATGAGTGAATGACTAAATTAAATATTTGGCTTTGGAAATCAACTTTTGATTCACTAATCACTAGTCCCCACTCCCCAGATCCCAGTCACTACTGAGTACTGACTACACTGTGCTGTGACTACTGTCAAGCTTCATTATCACTGGGCTCATCATCGTGATCAGCCACATAATTTTGATATAACTGATAAGTCTGATATCTCAGCTCCATGCCATCAAAAGAGAGACACTTGGTGTGTGAAGGAGCAGGCAGTAGTGACTTTAAGCGAGTAGCTGCTTTTAGGGCATAACTTCATCTCTCCAGTTGGCAATTCTAGAATTTCTTAGTTCTAGATTATGAGCAATAAATACTAGTTTTGCAACGCCTAATAATAACAAAAGTTATATTTATGCTAGGCTTTTGCATAAATCTTTTTTATTTTAAAAGTACAGTCACACTTAATTTTTTTGCATGTGTCATTTCTAAATTCTGATTAATAAATAAAAATGTTACTGAAAGCTGAAACAGAGTAAGAAAACATTAATGAAGCCATAAACAAAATATTATGAATATCAAAATTCAGAATATAAAATAAAAATATGGAAAACCCATAAAAATTTTGAACACAAACTCAGGGGCTTCCATCAGGAAATTGGAACCAAAATATGTCCAAATTAGAGCATATTTGCTAAAATTTATATATTGTTCAAACATGTAAATTCCACAACTTAATTGAAAAAAACAAATTTTTACTTGTTTTTTTCAGGCTGTTTTTTTCATGAAAAAAAGTTTTTTTCGGAAAAAAACGAGCTTGTTTTTTTCCTTTCCCAACCCTATGTATAATATCTGAGTACTCTATAGTTTATTTGAATATGCAGATTGATAGTGGTTTACCCTAATTACTACATAAATAATTTTTTCAAAAATAAATATTTGTTTATATTTACGAATATTTTATAACTTATTATTAAAATAAAATTTATTACAAATTTAATAAAAGTAAAAATTTAAATATATATATATATATATATATATATATATATATATATATATATATATATATATATATATATATATATATATATATATATATATATATATATATATATATATATATATATACATGTATATGTATATATATATATATATATATATATATATGAGGGATAATGGAAAACAAAGGAGACTATCCGCATCTGGCCAGCTTGACTATCCCGTGTCCGTCGATATCGATAACCGCCGGATAACCGGATAATACTTCCAAAGTTCTTCCTGTCTGGGGAAATATTCCAACAATTTTGAAATATACATTTATATATATATATATATATATATACATAAATATATATATATATCTATATGTAGTTACACATCTATATGTGTAGAAGTTATATATATATATATATACATATATATATATATATATATATATATATATATATATGAATATATATATATATATATATATATATATATATATATATATATATACTTGTTTAGACTTTCAATGTTGAGTACCACTGTTATATTATTTTATTCATCATTTATGTTGACTGTACAACACAATTTATCTGATATTTTGTGGTGACACGTTTCATAAATTAATAAATATGGTAAAAATATGGTAATATTAAAAATTATAATAATATATTATAAAATATTAAAATATATATAAAAAATATATTAATAATGGAATTAAGCCACCAAGACACATGTTAATGCAATTTTACCACCACAATTTTATTCTCATGTTTAAGTATTGCAATTACTAAATAGTAAATTACCACTGCTTATTTTAACGTTTAAGCATTGCATTATTTATCACCATATATAATGACGCTCTTGAAATTTATAAAAACACTGGAATTTTTTTCCTCAAAATGTTACCCGCCTAGTGATAAAATATAAAAATCAGAGCAAATGTCAGTGCACAAAACCTGATAAAATGCAATGTTGGAAATAACTATTGCTATTAAGAAAAAGTGATGCTACGAATAAATGGTCAATATTGATTATAACTTTATAGGACAATCGAGAACTAAATATTATCCATATTGAGAATCGGTCGATTAATAGTAACACTCAATAGTTTTCATACGCTGATAAATTTTTTACATCAGAAATAAAAAGAAACCTGTTTAAACATGATCCTTTGAAGAAAAAAAAAAAAGAAAGATTTTTAGTTGCTGTCAGACGACAAAGATACAACATGTAAAAATTTGTGGACTATAAATTTTGCCATTCCACTGAAACTCCACAAATTTTTTTTTTGGTAGTCCCTCTAATTCATGATCGATATAGGCATCTCAAGAACTGCAATCTCCACAACAATTTTTTCAAATTATCGCAATCACTCTATCTCTCACTTTATTGGTATCTCGAATAAGGACTTAAATTATGAATAATTCCCCTGGATATAAGCATATATATATATATATATATATATAGAGAGAGATATATATATATATATATATATATATATATATATATATATATATATATATATATATATATATATATATATATATATATATATATATATATATATATATATATATATCAGCCTCCAGATTAGCTGTCCCCTGTATGTAAAAAAAACTATGATAGCTACGTAAAAACTGAATACATTTTTGAAATCAGCGCACATTGTAATGGAGGAAAATGAAGAAGAAATAAAATAAAGTGCGATAAAAAAAAGTAATAATAATAATAAATAGGTTTCATGTACGATAATTCTCTCGTTTCCCCAAATTTTCGCGTTCCCCAGTCATGAGTCCCCAAATATTTTCTTTTCAATGTTAATGTTAACATACGCACGCACACACACACACACACACACTCTATGATAGATAGATGTTCTAGAGGCAAAATTTAAATTTTTTTGGTGACCTGACCTAACCTATATGCAATTTTAATTTTTTAATTTTTGCCATTATTTTTAGTTTCCCCTAAAGTATTGAAAAGATATAAAGAAAACGTTTATTTTTTA
This sequence comes from Trachelipus rathkii, assembly GCA_015478945.1. Taxonomy (NCBI): domain Eukaryota; kingdom Metazoa; phylum Arthropoda; class Malacostraca; order Isopoda; family Trachelipodidae; genus Trachelipus; species Trachelipus rathkii. The sequence goes on from JABUQX010072368.1 coordinate 15,624, forward strand.
TGTGTAAATTAAGTTAGGAAACGTCTGATTATAAAATTTTTTGGAGTTATTAAAATTAATAATTATTAAATTTTTTTTTTGGTTCTTGTATTACAATCAGTAATGCTTGAATTCAAAATGTATTCAGTTTTTATGTAGATATGTTAGGCTCCTAATATGAGAATCAATATATATATATATATATATATATATATATATATATATATATATATATATATATATATATATATATATATATATATAGATATATATATATATATATATATATATATATATATATACAAAGTATATATATAATTATATATATATATATATATATATATATATATATATATATATATATATATATATATATATATATATATATATATATATATATATATATATATATATATATCCTGGTATAATGCTAGGCTAAGATCAACACTTTTAGGCGCATAACTCGCCTCCCACTTTGTGTTGTGTGGCATTGGAGTAATCCCTATATAATTCTAATAATCAGTTTTATTAACGCTTAAATAAAGGTCATTTAGACTCACCTTGAAGGGGTGAATCGGACCACCATTGTAGGGTGAATTGGGCCATCTTAAATCTCTTTGTTTAATAAATTCAATTTATTTAATTTTTAATTAATGAAGTATACCCAGTAAACGCGAAAGGTTTCAATGATAAATGAAAACGGTTAAACACCCATCTGAGGGCCGAAATCCAGCACATCAG
>JABUQX010072369.1:0-40217 GCA_015478945.1 Trachelipus rathkii
GGAACACAGCTTTAACTCAATTAGCACAAATATATAATAGTTCAATCAGCCTAAATTTCATTCCCCCTATCTGGGAAAAAAATCTATCATTATCCCCAAACTAAAACCAGGAAAAGGCCCCTCTGACCCATCATCATATCACCTCATCTCTCTATTACCAACACTATGCAAACTTCTAGAAGAAACCATACTAAACAAAATAACACCACATATCATCAAACACAATTTCCAACACAGTTTCAAACAAACCCATTCAACTACAACTGCACTCATAAACATCATATAACCCACAATCAACGGCCTAAACTCAAAACTCACTCACAAAACAATAATCATAGCAATCTACATCAACAAAGCATTCAATACAGTACCTAAATATAACTTAATCAACAAAATAACAAAATCTAACATCCCACTAACCTAAAGAAATGGATTTCCAATTTCCTATTAGGAAGAACAGCTCAAATACAAACAAGCAATTCAAAATCCAGAACAGTAAACATCCATAATGGAGTACCCAAAGGCGCAATACTGCGCCCCATATTATTCAACCTATTCACAGCCGATCTACCACAACCACAAACAGACCACACGATCATAACAACCTACGCAGATGACATTACCATAACCACTACACCAGAACCTAAACACGGCCACAAACCTGTTACAACAATGCACCAACCAACTTCAAGCATGGCTAACAGAAAACGGAATGTTCGCCTCACCAAACAAATCATTAATCACTTTAATCACCACCGACCGCCAACTTGGCCCCTCCCCCACCCAAGTCTACTTAAACAACATTACTGTACCCTTCAACAAAACTCCCCAAATCCTCGGACTAACATTTGACACTCATCACCTTCACAAAACACAGACAACAATTCATCTGCAAACAAGAAACTGAACATATTAAGAACTATCGCTAACACAGACTTTACAAACAATAAACAGACATCCACCACCATATATGAACAATACTTCTAAACTATGCCTCTCCAACTTGGCACCCACTACTGACTAAAAACAACATAAAGAAACTCCAAATGACACAAAACAAAGCACTAACAATCATACAAGGATGCACATCAACAACACCTACACAAAGAAACCAAAATACAACCTATATATATACACACACACACACACACACCTGGATATGATAGGCACACAATTCTTCACCAAAACTCAAACACCCCAACACCCATGCCAAATTGCCCTCTCTAACCCCATCCACCAGAGTCCAAGGTTGGCAAAAACCAGGGGAATTAATGGGTTTTTCTGGGAGCTTTGTGGTGTTAATTTAAAAGGAGTTGTATTCATACGAACACTTTCTTATTTATTTCCAATTACTGTAGACACATACAACTTGTATGTGTCTACATTAATTGGAAATGAAATAGAAATCAATGCAAAAATTTTTATTTAACATTTTTTAATCAAGTTTTCAAGTGATTCTAAATTTCTAATCAATAATTATTAAATTATAGCATCCAATTAACAGAACTTTAAGGTGGAAAAGCTACTCTATTTTAAATCATGAATAGGGGTGGCAGGTTGAGACCTGGCTTGGGGAGAGTTTGAGAGTGTAGATGTTCAAGAAAATGGAAAGACTGTGAAGAAGAGAAAATGCAACCATTGCAGTAATCTGGTGAGCAACAAATTGAAAGAGTAAGAGCCCACCTGGGAAAGTGTGACAAATATAAACCTATTGACCAAGGTGAAGGTAGCAGTGATGATGGTGATGCTGAAATGGCAACTGGATTTTCACCAGCTTCAGCTGTGCCTGTGGGCCAAAGAAGATTGACAACACCTTATCGATCTAGATCACGATCACCTGTACCAGTAGAACCAAGATCAGTCAGTCCAGCAACTAGTATTAGAACACTCATACCGACTCCAAGTCCAAGTGGACCAAGTGCTGCATTAACGCCCGGGAGTACTGTAACCAAGCAAGTGAAGATGGACAGTTTCCTGATCTCAACGCCACCAAAACTAAAAGCAGCTTTGGACTTGCAGTTTGCACGAGCCTTTTTTTCGTGTAATATTCCATTTAGTGCTGCAGAAGACCCCGAAATGAAGAAATTATTTACAATGATGCGGGGTGGAACTTATCAACCTCCCTCGAGACGCCAGCTTAGCGAAGGCCTTTTAGATGAAGTTGCTGGTGAATGCGAGCTTCGCATGGTGGAGCTTCTCAAAGGAAAACAAGTTACCATGGTCCAAGATGGATGGTCCAATGTGCACAACCATCCAATCATTGCAACATGTTTGCACCTGCCAACCAGTGGTGATGGAGGAAAGAAATCCATTTTTGCTGGGTCCATTGACACTGGAGCTGAGAAGAAAACTGCCAACTACATTTCAGATTTGGCAATAAAGCAAATAGGCCAATTCGAAGACAAATACAAATGCAAGACGAGTTGATTAACTTGATTTTAAATGTTTTTTATAAATAACTAAAAAATTGTTTCCTTTAAAAAACTAAAAGGTCACTAAATGAATAAACAACGTAATGCTAAAGATAATCTTTAGCATTGCTAGTAGAATAAGTAGATTAACTCATTCTTTTTCTTTTTAGGTTGTAGCTTACATTCCCGACAATGAAAACAAAATGAAGCTGACAAGACAACTTCTCGGGACCCACTACACAGAGGTGGAAGCAAGTGATGGAGGAAGAGCGCGCAATTTAGGCCTTCTTGTGTATGGTTGTGCAGCACATTATTTAAACCTTGTGGAAAAGGAGGTTACTCCGAGGACAGTCCTTAGCCATCTGGTAGAAATTGCCAAGTACTTCAGAAACCACCACCAACCAGAAGTTAGTGATTTTCAGTCTTTTCAGATGATTTCAGAAAAAGTGGTGATGGGATTATATATACACTACAAATACGAAATTGAATGAATTGCTGCTACAGTATTTTCACTTTTCACTCAGCAACAGAAAACAAAAGTCTTTGTAACATTATGTGATCATTTATTTTGAATTAGACATATGGTATATTTACTAAATTAAGGCTTCAATATCAGTAGTTACTTAAATCCATTTCTATTTCAGGGTTGGCTGAGTGAAAAAGGAGGGAATAGCCAGTGTGCATGTGTTGACACATTCCTACAAAATTTCCTTTTGTACATTGGAATCAGAAATAAATATTCTGCAGAAGTAGCAAAGAATATGAAAACAAAATAATTGATAATGTAGCTATTCACTGTGAAGCCCTGAACCTGTAAAACAAACTTAACATTGTGGCCTCAGCTTTAGATAGGGTAAGATAACCTGGTTATAAAGTTAATATGTAAAAGTCTATTTGAGACTCTATTTGAGACACACAAGAGCATTGAATAATAATTAATGCATCACACTCCATTTGAGCTATTTGTGAACCATAGCCTAAATGCCTAATAGTAATAGATATTGCATTGTAAATATTAAATAAATTGTAAGTATTTAATATTTCTTATTGCAGCTACAGTCTGATTCTTGCTCATTGAGAGATGCAGTCCAAATATGGCTTGAGGTTCTTGAAAACCCAGTACTACAACCATCCAAAGCTATCATTCAAGCAAGATTTGATCACTGGATGACACCATTTCAATTAGTAGCTTATGCTACACATCCCAAATATCGAGGTGATGAAAGAATTATAAAGTCCTCCACAATCCGGCAATCCCACATTCCAACTCTTTTACTTTTTATTTTTATATTTTTAGTCTACTGTAAAGTACGTAAAGCTATCAAATCAAAATCAAATAGCCTAATAAGTTTTGGGTTCACATGCAGATTTTTTCTACATTAATTTTTCTTTAATAAGAATGGGAAGTAGAGAAGATAAGAACAATATACAATGTCTGAAGGTCATAATTTTTATTTTACTTTTTACAGGTGCAAAACTATCTGCCCAACAGGAAGAAACTGTTTTGGAATGGTTGCAGGAGAGAAATGTGGATTACGCTGTTCAGTTTTCGAAATTTCAAATTGAAGACTCTGAAATTTTCCCACATTACATGCTGATAGAGAACTTCATCAGTGGAATGAGTGCTGCAAAATGGTGGCAGGTGGTTCACAAAAGGGCCACAAAATATGGAAAATTTTCACCGGAATTTTGCCAATTAACTATCACTTTGCATTCTGTGCCTGCAAGCTCTATGGGTGTGGAGAAACTGTTCTCAACTTATGGCTTTATACATAACAAATTGAGAAACAAATTAGGCAATGAAAAGGCCGAAAAATTAGTTAAATGTTACAGAATGTTGAAATCCAAGGATGAACATAATTGGTGAATGGTGATTTTCATATTGTGTTGGATGTTAAATTAGTCTTTATTGTTAAACTCAGGTAGCCTACTTAGTAATTAAAGTATTAAAGTATTAAACTGCATAAAAATAAGTTTGCAGGTTTTATTTTATCATTCCCTGTGTGTGTCAAAACATAATGAGACATGATTTCACTTATTTTTGTTATTAACATCAGCTAAATCAAATAGCAAAAACCCGCTTCACGACAAAGTGGGTTTTTGGTTCCCAAAAACCCAGCCCAGTGGGTTTTACCCGGGTTACCCGGGCAGTGGGCTTTGCCAACCCTGATTTATAGACGACAGAAGTCAGCAGGTTTGTTGGTAAAGCTTCTTTATGAGAAAATCTTTTCCTTAAGTTTAACGCAGGCAGAAAATATAATCAGAAAATACAATTAACAATTATTTTCATTTATTACACAGCCATACCGCATTTTCTTTTAACCACACTTCTATAAATAACTTCTACTTTCTACTTGCCATATTTTATAAAATCGCAGGCACCATTTTTTTAAAAATTTTTCCAAAAATAAGTGTATTTTTTATAAAAGCTCTAAACTGTAACCAGGTCCCAAAGGACACATCTCAGTTTTTTCTCTCCTGTCTATCAAACTTTCAACCCAGAACAATCTGGAACATTTCATCCCTGGAAGATCTCTGGAGCAGGCCAGAGGCATCAGCGGCTGGGCGCGTGTATGCCCCTACCCATTTGCTGGGGGTGGTCAAGGGTGAGAATAGATATATATATATATAATATACCGGTAGTATATATATATATATATAATATATATTATATAATATTATATATATATATGATATAGATATATATATATATAATATATATATATATTATAATAGATATTATATATATATAATATATATATTATATAATAATTCCTAACTTACCTGAGATCCATTGTAAGGATATTACACACATTCAATACGTGGTCTTGATTTCAGCCAATATATAACCTACATCTTTTTCTGGCTGCGAGAAATTCATGAACATCAATTGCAGCCTCACAGTTACAAAAAATTAATGTCCTTAATCTGAAACAACATTTAGAACTTGATGTCAGATGGTGAGTAATGAATTATTATTATTATTATTATTATTATTATTATATTATAATATTAATATTATTATTATTATTATTATTATTATTATTATTATTATTATATTATTATTATTATTATGTAATTATTATTATTATTAATTATTATTAATTATTATTATTATATATATATATATATATATATATATATATTTATATATATATATATATATATATATATATTATATATTAATATATATTATATATATAATATATATATATATATTATATATATATAATATATATATATAATATTTTTTTCTTTCTTCTTTTTCTTTATTCTACCTTATTTTCCCAAGATTGGGAGAAAGGAGCGGCTACAAGCATCGGAAAAAAAGAGAAAAGCATAGTGAGAGTAATGACAAAATGTCGAAAATTAAAGCCCAGCCTTTTGTACCGCGCCCCCCTTTTTTTCTGTCCATTAATCATTAATTAGTTGAAAGCTCGTGTCACAGACAGAAAATCCAGCCCTAAAGCTCAGGGACGCGCACGACCCCTCACTAATATGTAAATCGATCAATTTAAGGTTTCATCCCTTGCCCAGGTGGCCACAACCATGCCCCAATACAAAACCCCGCCATTCTCTCCGATCATTGCACCTTTATATCTCTGCCTCTGCCCAAACTCACGAGTTTCCTCTCCTTTCAGACATTCGTGGCACCGACTAATCCACTTTCTCTTCGAGTCGCCCTAGCCGTCGGATTTCCCCAACACACTCATCCACTATACACCGCTTAACAACCCGACTATCATCCATCCTTTCCACGTGACAAAACCATTTCAACATACTTTCATTTTATTCTTCGCATTTACACCCTTTCTTCCAACACCACACCAACTCCGTCGAATACGTTCATTCCTTTCATTTTATATAATTTTCTACTCACACACCAGCCATGCCCCTAAGATTTTCCTCTGAAACACATTGAACTTTAGATCTATATTCTTATTCCAGACAATAGTCTCCCTACTATACATTATACACAGCGGTACAAACATACCCTCATGTAAGACTCACCAACAGTTTAATTGCACCAGCAAACCTTCCTGGCCATTTCACAACTTTCCTACTACACTCTGCATCATCCAAGTTCCCGTTTCTCATTCCAACACATTACCCTAAATATGTAAAAACTCAGACACTTTGCCTCCAGCATGCCTCACTTCACCATCTAACATTAACTTCACACTGAGACTGTCCTCACTCACAAACCATAACCTTACTCTTATCTACGTTACTTTCAAAACCTCCTTTTACATACCCTGCCCAATCTCTTCTAGAAATTCCTCTCAAACTCTCTTCAGATTCGCCACAACAAAAGCCAAATCATCCGCATTTATAATAGGTAGGGCCACCCTCCACTCATCTCCATCTCCATCATTCTACACCACTTCCTGTCATCCCCACCTCAAATTCTTTCATAAACCCCATCCATATACAAATGAATAACCAAGGAGACATAACACAACCCTGTCTCAGCTCCGCTATTAATCCTAAACCAATCCCCATTTGACACCATTTATCTTACACACGCTTCACTATCGTTCATTACATACTTTTGATTCCAGTCAGAAGGCCTACCACCAACACCATATATCACTAATACCTGCCATAAAGCTTCCCTATTAACTATATCATACGCCTGTTGCAAATCCCATAAAACCTTATATATATAACTATATATATATATATATAATATTATATATATATATATTATAATATATTATAGAATATATATATATCTTTTCTTTCTTTCTTCATGCTCCTCTTTTCCCCAATGACTAGGGGTAAGGTGCGTATGCATGCGATGGGAAAGAAAAGCAGTAGAAGAGCATGACAAAAGCCGAAAAGAAAGCCCAGCCTTACTGCTCCCTGTGTGTGTGTGTGTGTGTGTGTGTGTGTGTGTGTGTGTGTGTGCTGTTGCATGCCTGCGGTAGTTGCGTGTTTGTGTTGTGTGTGGTTGTACTGTAGAGTCCTACATAGTGGAGTATTTGGTACTCCACTTTGACGGTGGAATGACATAACACAAGCATAGTGGAGTATTTTTCCCGCTACTCCACTAAGTTTTTTGCTTTTTCAGAATAAGCCATTCAAATCCTATGCATATACGAATTTTCAGAGGTACTCCACTACTTCAGTGAAAAACCAAATCTGTGTGTATTTGGGTGTTCAACACCCAGAGGTAGGCCAGGGAGAATAACGGAAAATATCTGTGTGTATGTTCATGCATCGGTTATTAATTTCAACGCTCGCGGCCTCGTACGAATCTCGGGCGTCACCCCTCGACTCACTAGCCAATCAACGTTCGCGGAATCAGCCGAGCTCTCGTCCGTCAGCCAATCACCGCTCGTGACTCACTGAAAAATTCCCGCCCAGCATATTAACCAATCAAAGGCCTCGAAACATGTTTTGATAGAACAGCATTATATAATATACATACAATTTTCAATATTTAGGCTTCATGAGCCGAAATTAAATAATAACATGGAAAATTTTTAATATATATATATATATATATATATATATATATATATATATATATATATATATATATATATATATATATATATATATATATATATCAATCTTAGAAACGTCTATGCATTATTATTATTATTATTATTATTATTATTTTATTATTATTATTATTATTATTATTATTATTATTATATTATTATTATTATTATTATTATTATTATTATTATTATTAATAATAATAATAATAAATAATAATAATAATAATAATAATAATAATAATAATAATAATAATAATAATAATAATAATAAATAATAATAATAATAATAATAATAATAATAAGAATATAATATATAAAATAATATAATGCCCCACCTCCCCAAAAAACGTGCTATATTTATTATATTATTATTACTATTATTATTGATTATTATTGATTATTGATTATATTTATTATTATTATTATTATATTATTATATTATTAATAATAATAATAATAATAATAATAATAATATAATAATAATAATAATAATAATAAACACCCAAACGTGCATAGTGGAACATATTTATCATAAGATGCCTTTGTGTGTTTTTACAACTTTTGACTAATCGCTGGAGTGATTGATTTATTTAAAAACAAATTCATGAAGCTTTATTATATAATATATATAATATATATATATATATAGTATATATATATATATATATATATATATATATATATATAATATATTATATATATTAAGTTTCCATTCATGTATATTGGGGAAAAATAACTTATATATTATAATATATATATTATATATATATTATATATATATATCATATAGAATTATATATATATATATATATATTATATATAATATATATATATATATATATATATATATATAATATAAATATATATATATATATGAGAGAAAGAGAGAGAGAGAGAGAGAGAGCAGAGAGAGAGAAACGAGAGAGAGAGAGAGAGAGAGGAAGAAGAGAGAGAGAGAGAAGAGAAGAGAGAGATGAGAGACGAGAAGACAAGAGATGAGAGATGGGAGAGAGAGGAGTGAGAAGAGAAGAGGAGAGAAGAGTGAGAGAGGAGAGAGAGAGAGACGAGACAGACAGAGAAGAGAGAGAAGAGTGGAGAGAGAGAGAGAGAGAGAGAGAGAGAGAGAGAGAGAGAGAGAGAGAGAGAGAGAGAGAGAGAGAGAGAGAGAGAGAGAGGTAGAGAGAGAGAGAGAGAGAGAGAGATGAGGGAGAGAGAGAGAGAGAGAGAGAGAGCAAGAGAGAGAGAGAGAGAGGAGAGAGATGAGAGAGAGAGAGAAGAGAGATGAGAGAGGAGAGAGAGAGAGAGAGAGAGAGAGAGCAGAGAGAGAGAGAGAGAGTTGTGGGAGAGAAGATGGAGAGAAAGAGGAGATGAGAGACAGAAAGAGATCGGAGGAGAAAGAGAGGAAAAGAGAGAGAGAGAGAGAGAGAGCAGAGAACTATCGAAGCGATGAGATTACTTCCCTTTCGGCATTTTGAATGTATGATACACCCCATGACACTCGAGTGCTCAATGGTTCACCAGTCTTGCACTCATCATATCTAAATTCTTTTTACACAGGAGTACTCTCCGTATAGCATACAGATTATAAAATTCTATTTTCTATTTTCCTGTGTGTGGTAGAGAAAGAGTTCGAAAAGAGTATGTTTCTGAGTGTTTTTGATAGGTTAATGCAGTATCAAAAGTTTAGTAGTTAGTATAGTAGTATAATGTAGTATCGAAAGTATACTAGCTAGTATAGAATAGTTATAGTTATCATGATAGTATACTAAATATTTATATGATATAGATATTAGTAGATAATATATAATCAATTATACACTAGTATAACACGGGAGGCCGATAGACTGATCAGATGCAAGATATGAATTATATACATACTATTAGATAATAGCTATATACTATATATATAGTGATATTATACTGTTATGTTAATCTATATTATGATATGAGTAGATATCTATAGTAGCTAGTAGTATATGATATAATATACGGACTTAAAATCACTTATATAGGTGTCCGATGAGGTGCAAGTTAATACTAACGAGGTCAGCCGTAGAGGATACCGTACGCTGCATCTAGTATTAAGTATCGGGATATGATGAGATATATATATAATAGTTATGAATAGGAGAGGAGAGAGAGAGAGAGAAAGAGAGAGAGAGAGCCCGGCTCGCTTGACAGACTCATTTGCCAACACACTGATGATGAGCGAGTCAAACGAGCAGAATTTATGAATCAGCTTTTTTATTCACATGCATTTTATACATTAAAATGAAAAGCACCGAACGTCCATTTAACAAGTTGCAATTAATAGGAAGCCAATAAGCGCCGGAGGAATCACAAATATTTTTTGCTTTTTTGATTTAAGGGTTTACAAATCTTTGATATTTCATGTTGTAATATACGAATATACTGGTAATCAAATTAATTTGTTATTTTGGTCATGGATAGCTGAATATCAATATTGCTACTACTAAAAATTATGAAGATAAATAAATTCCCTTCTTTTTATGATGAAGTGAGCGCATGCAAGCTGCTTATCTCCTTATATTGCCCTAACGTGCACGTAAGGCACGTCCTACGACTATAGTATTAATATTGTATATAATAATATTATATCATATAGTTAATATATATCATTAGTATATATATATAATATAATACTACACAAAGAAATGAAAATGTACTATAGTATACCTATACTATATATAATATTAGTATATAGTAGTATATGAATTGAAGTTGAGATATTCTCAGAGTTAGATAGTTTCTAACAAATGATGTCCTAGGATTATTTGATTGAAATTATTAAAATTGACGTTCTTCTAAATTAAAAAGGCCCTGTTCCGAGGGCTTGCGAGTGCGGAGTCGGAGATACGGTTGGATGTCCGCGGAGGTCGTTGGCTTCGGGCCAATTTTCGCTAGGGAAGTCGAGTCGGGAGTCGGAGTGCCGAAACTCTTCTGTGCAAAGTGGAAGTTCGGAGTGCCCGGGGTAGTCGGTGTCGTTAGAATATTCCTGTGTTTCAGAGAATTCTAATTGCACACATAAAACACTAATCAAACACATATTAGAACACCCATTTATTCAATAAATTATGTATTATGATATTATTATGCTATTATTATTATTATTATGTATTGATCTATTTACTTATGTGAAGTTATGGGATATTATTTTATTATTTGATTTCATTGTTGTTTATGGATTTTATTATTATTCATTGATTATATTCATTCAATATATTTGCAAATATTCAATGTATTATGGGTTATTATTAAGTTATTGATTCCATCATTATTATGGTATGTGATTGATTCCGATATCTTTTGATATATAGGTATATCGCAATTCCATAACGCTATTGATTATTATATTATGTGCATTTATATGTCAATAGCTAAAGAACAGTAAAATTTATGCCCCCAATACAAATGAACCGTGTGTATTAGTAAAAGTATTAAATTTTGATTCAACATCATGAAATTGCTTGTTTTGAGTAGATGAAAAAATTTGAATGAAAGTAAATTTTAATGTTGCATTTAGTAATGAGTGGTATACATTGGAGTTCAAATTGACATATATTCGTTTGTTGTTCGCATATGTGTGTTCTCGGCTGATGCCTTTGCATCTGTTAAGTTCTTTACTATAGGAATGCTGGAGCGGTATGGTGGATTCATTTGTGGGTACTATATCGCTGTGGAATGCGGGAGTATGGTAAGTGAAAGCGTGCACTATTGCGCGCTGTGGTGATTTGGGAGAGAGAGTTGAGTGGGGTGAGGACTTGTGTATTGTGTTAGTCTGGATGTCTGTGATTCGAGTATATGGTTTAGCGTGTGTTCTGCATAGTATTATATCAGTAATATATATATAATACAGCTGAAATTCATATAATACTAGTATAAATAAATTAGATATATATATAATTATTATTAGGTGTTATTATTATAGTAGTATCATGATATGATATCAAAGTGAGTATATAGTATCAATAAGTAGAAGGTTGAAAATTTTCGTAGGCGTCAGGACAAAGTGAAGCGATTTTCTTCGCATAGGTTATAGTGTCGACTAGGAGAGCTAGCCAACCTGGTCCTGATTCTTTTGCTTGTATTACTACGTTTGGGCGCAGTGTTAGAATGTTGATGCCGCGGTAGAAGCGAAGATCGCTCTGGAGTCCTCGTGGGTGGACGAGTTTTGAGTAGCTAATGAACAGGCAGAGATGGCGTATCACTGCCTGGAAGAGGCACGATCAAGCCGTACGCGGGATGGAAGGAGTATTAACCGCAGTAGTGAACTGGGCAATCAGGAGGAAAGCAAAGTTGCTAAGAAATTGTTCTTGCGGTAAATGCTCTAGGGTATAAGAAGTTTCGGGCCAAGATGAGAAGGACGTTGGATCCGAATGAACAGTGGGCGATAAAGCTCACTTCCTGGTGAAGTTGTTATGACAGTATTTTATATATATATATAATTGATATATAATTAATACTGTAGATATACTATATATATATATATATTATATATATATAATATTATATATTAGTTATAGTAATATATAATATATGGAATTATTATTATTAATATATAACTAGATATATATATTATATAATTATATAGTAATATATATATATATTATATATCTACTATATATACTACTATACTATTATATCATACTATACGTCATAGCTATTTATATATATATATATTATATAATATTATATATATATATATATATTATATTAGTATATTTACGTATATATAAATATATAGCGCATCACACCTGTGTTCCAGATTGCGAGGATGATGGGACCCCAGACTCTTTGGCAGCCCTCACCATCTCTTTTCCCTCAGCCTTAACCCATCTTGATGAGAAAAAGGGTTAGGAGTTTAGACTAGATACTTGAAATTACTAATTCGAAATTATGTTAAAGAAACCTAAAGGCTTTCTGAGGCCCTTTAAACGGGGAGAGCTTCTTGCTTATCTCTTTTTCTTCTAAATGAGATGCTGCAGGTCGCTGTCGGAGAAGATCTCGCTGCGTACGCACTTATTGAGAGGCGGCATTGCTGAGTATCTCGCCCTGGCCGAGTCTGCAAGTGTGAAAGACTTTTACAGCAATTATCACTCCCGTCAAACATGGAGTGTTTTTCCGATTCCAAGAGTTTTTCGCTTTGTGATAATCTACGAGTCAATTGACAGAAAGTGTCTTTTTCGACTCACGTCTGAACAAGACTTCTTGATACCGCTGATGCTAGAAAGTAGCCAGACAGAGTGAGAAGTTCCGTGGTTCGCAATGCGGTTTCAGCTAACCGATAGTAATGTGTAGACTGTCTTCTGGCAGATCTGTTTTCGTTTTTATGCTGTGAGGAAATTCTGGCTTTAGCAGCCATTTTATGCACGATAATGCATATAATAATTGTTAACCCTTTGTGGAAAACCGTAGAGTTCAGAAATTGGTTTTGTATACTACGGATCCAAAAAGTTACTATCTCACGCAGATGGCGGTAATGCGTTTCTTGCAGATTTGCTAGTGAATTATACGTGGATCTACTCTACATGCTGTTGTTTTGTCACTTCTGGAAAGGTCGTTTACTTTTTAATAGTAACGCAGATTTAGCCACAGCGTTTTATCGTTGCAACTAGAGAAATCCCGTCTGACAAGCAAGAATTTTCTGAGATAATAGCTTCAGTTACCTCTTCAAGAGGGACGGTTTAGAGAGTAATAGCAATTTAGAAATCGTATTATGCACATGGGTACACGTTATCGGAATGTTCCTCTGGTTCAACCTCTTTGTGTTTGTCGAAGCATAAGAGGAGACAGACATATCATTTATTTGTCGGTCCACCTCGTCAAGGCATGGTACATAATCATACTATTTGGGCGTGCACAGAAGTCTGGGAGACATCTTGCGTGTTACAAAAGTTAGAGGAACATTGGAGTTCTCTATAATTCATCTAATGAATACTAATCCTGGCTACGATCCGCAAAAAAAATCATTGGGCATGCGAATGCAATATGCGGATGTGGAATAGAGAAAAATTAATGCGAACGCGGATTCTTGCTCACGCCTGCTCAGGTCTTTAACGTATTGTTAAGCGGAATAAGAATGTTTGGAGAATTAGATTCTATTGGAAGAATAGTGGTAAATTCTGTTCTGTGTTGTTTTTGATTCTAAAGCAAGGAAAATAATCAGTTGAAAATTACAGACAATGTTCTTATTTGTAGACTTTGCTGAAGCATAAGACTGAAATCAGAAGTCGGAAATTTGGAATTTCGACGTGCTGACTCGGAGTCGGAGCTTGCGCTGAGTCGAGGAGTCCACTCGACGAATTTTTTTGTCCTTAAGACAGGAGTCGGAGTCCGGAGTCCGGTAGTCAAATTTCTGTTAAGGAGTGGGTCGCGAACGTTGGAGTCCGGAGTCGATAATCCACACATTGACTTTAAGCATCGGGAGTGGAGATCGGAGTCAAAAAATTTCTTTATCACTCCTGGCAAGACCTGGCTTTTTCCGGCCAATTATTGCATCTAATTTAAGAATTCAATTCTTTATGTTGCCCACACTTTTTGGGCGAAGAATGATTACGAAACTTGACAGCAAACACAGCAAAATCTAGATATAGAAACACACTACTTACATCCCCTACATCTAGCATACACCATACTTAATCTTCTACTAGTTTTCAATAATAGTACAAATTGGCAAAGTTTTTCAAGCCGAACATTAAGACTTAATGAATTATTTACCAGAAGTGTGAAGCATTTAGTAATCAATAACATCTATATATATATAATGATTCAATGATATAATATATATATATTTGTAGTATATATTATATTATATATATATAATAAATTATATTATAATAATATATATTAGTATTATTTTATTATTAATATATGATCCATATAGATATATAATATATAAATATAATATTATCATAAATAAGTAAAATTTACGATAATTTCATAATATATAATATTACATCAGTAAGCGTATTGATAGTGCTGTGCAAACTAAAAACTTCTACCGGCCGTTCCATGCGACTATGCGTCGCGTACGAAGATGAAGATTAGTATACAAAAAACTGATAACATAATATGGGAACATCTAGCGTATGACAAATAGTATGATGAAGTGGAAAAAAACATTCTACTTCTCCTGTTTTAATCTATTCTAATTTTCTAATTATAAGTTCAAACCTACATAGGTCGGCAAGCAGGAACTAATAACACTAGTACCGATACACAGAACTAATGACAATAAAATATCGTACCGATACAAATTGTATTATTTTAGAACATACTAAACAAGAGAAGCGAACTAGCGCACAGGTAGAGAATGAGCGAAGCAAGGATTAACAGAGTAGGGTAGGTCTCGTTCGAGGCCTCCTGGGGGCACGGGGTATACGTCTGTCGTGGGGATGATCGCTGGTGGACGGGTTTTGGACTATTTCCTGCGCCTAGAGGCTTGCGCACGGTGATCGGCTAACGTGTGCTTGTCTATCTGACCGTAGACAGCCGTTGAAGGTCTCCCGGAACGGCCCCGCGACTGCTTTGAGATGATTTGGTGTGTCGGCGGCGGTGTGCCGCCATTTTCCCTGCGCTAGGCGGGGGGTAAATGGTGACAAACGTGACCCCTGCGCCTCGCTGCGTGCCAGTGCACGGCCGTCCGGCGCCACCCGTCCGGCTCGAGCCCCCTAAAAATAAATTTTCAATTGTAGTTACAAAGGCAGTGTTTTTTAGTAGTTTCTCTTTTTCTTTTTTTGTTTAATCTGAAAGAGAAATATTGAGAAAGAAAATAACATTATTTTTTCATTTCCATACAAATTTCCATACGCTGATTCGCATATTTGTTATCCAGCTGTTCTTTTGTACGTTCTCTTAGTTTTCGCGGATGATCATGAGCGGGGTAATTCTTGTAGTTAGGCATCATATATATTAGATATATAGTATATATATATGAATATATATATTATTATATGATATATATGATATGAATATATAATGAATAGAGATATATAGGTATGGTATATCGGTATATGTAGTATGTAGGTATGAGTCAATCAGATTATAAAATAATGGTTATACTTTTTAAATCAAGTCGATGTTTTGATATTCCTCGCGAGAAGCGAACCGTTGCAAATGTTTGTAGTAGTAAAAAGTTGCCATATTTAACGTATTTTACAAGCAGACGATTAATTAATTTCACGTGATTCCGTCGCTATATCATTTTTTTAACGTTCGCAAAATTGTAAGTTCGTTGATCAGTTCTGGTTAACAGTAGACAATTGATTTACGTGGTGTATATTAGCGCAGAAACATTATCATAACCTAACTAAGACTGTGAGTCTGAAATACTGGAATTTAAAAAAAAAAAAAGATTGGTACATGGTTAATAATTGATATAGCGAAAGAGATGTTGACAATCACTTTTGTTGAGTACTCGATTGTTACATGGGGAGAAAGATGATTAGGGAAAAACTATAATCACACATGCACATGCACAAATATAAGCACATGCACATGTACTTACATGTGTACATTCAAACACGCATATGCACACATGCACCTCTATTACTACTACTTTGGATATAAGCACATACACATGCACTTACATGTGAACATTCACACACGCATATGCACACACACACCTCTACTACTACTACTACTACTACTTTGGATATAAGCACATACACATACACTTACATGTGCGCATTCATACACGCATATGCACACACATCTATTACTAGTTCTTTGGAAATGCACTTATATGTGCACATTCACACACGCACATGCACACGCACACACCTATATTACTACTACTTTGGATATAAACATATACACATGCACTTACATGTGCACATGTGCAAATTCGCACACATATGCACATACACACATACTTCTATTACTACTACTTTGGGTTAATAGTTAGTCATAACTGCCCTATATGTAAATGATCTCATATATCTTCTCGTTTCCACTCAAAGTTTATCCAAATACTGAAGACATTGATTTCCTGCCTAACTTTTAGTTATGTGGTTAGATAATTTTTTTAAAATAATATTTCATCTCTTTCATTTTCAAATACAGGGAAGAAAACGTGTGATCAGTAATAGTTTCTGTCATTTTTCCAACAGCAGTGGTAATTTATTTTTATTTTACTTCAATATTTTGCGTAAAGACATCATTTATTTGTAACTATAGAAAAACAAAAATTCTTGTTAACTCCATCGACATTGATGGTATATATCATATCCCTGAAACTCTACAAGATGTCGATACTCAAACATGTTATAAAAGTGAGCAAGAATTTGAAAGTTTGAGAAAAATGGTGATGGTGGTCTGAAGAAATGCTGGAAAACCTTTGTTGGGAGTAGAAGAACTAGCTAAATATAGCCTACGAACAAATAAATACAAGACCTGAAACTTTCGAAAGGAAGATATAATAAAGAGACTTCATAAACAATCACTAATGCAAAGCTTATCCTTGAATTCTGGACTAATAATTTTTCCTATAATTTGTTGCAGAGACTTTTTCTATATCGATTTTATAATTGAAAAGGAAGATTTTTTTTTTTATATTGGATAGTAAACGAATGTATATATATATATATATATATATATATATATATATATATATAGTATATTATATATATAATATATATATATATATTATTATAATATTATTATATTAGGTTATATATATATATATAGTATATAATAATATATATCTGATTAAGTATGATATATTCAGTATAATATATAACTCATATATCTCTATATAATAGTATATATAATATTATATATATATACTATATAGTATTAGTATTAATAGTATATCTATATTTATTATACTATATATATAAATATTTATATATAATATAGTAATGTATAAATATATTTTATATATAATATATATATATATCTTTATTATATATTATATATATATTAATAATTACTATATATAATACTATATATATATATTTATGTAATATATATATATATGATATATATAATATATATAACTATTATGTATATATTATATATAATATTATTTATTAATATATGATATATATATATAATCATATATAGTATATATTATATTATCTCTATATATACTTTATATATTTTTATTTAAAATTTAAATATAAAAAAAACTCATTACAAAATCCTACTAAAACTAAAAATAAAGTTAAAAATTTTAACCTTTAAAGTATATAAAAGTTAAAAAATAATGTATATATAGGTATATTGTATATTAGTATTATAGTATATATATATATATATAATATATATATATAATCGTATAATATATTATATGTATATATTATATATAATATATACTATATTATATATATATTATTATAAATATATTATATATATATATATATATATATATATATAATATATACTATATATATATATATATATATATATATATTATATTATATATATATTATATATATATATATATTAAATATGATATATAATATTATACTATATTATATATTGATATAATAATATATATTATTATATATATATATAATATAATATATATATTATATATATAATTATTTTTTATATATATATATATATATAATAACTATATATATATCTATATATAATATAATATTATATATATATATATTTATATCTGATATATACTATAATATATAATATACATATATATTATATAATATATACCATATATTATCACTATATAATATCATATATATATATATATATTATAATATAGTATAATATATAGTCTTATACGTCTATAATATATAGTATATAATAATATAATATATATATCATAATATATATACTATATTATACATTATATAATATATATATATATTATAATATGTATATCTATATATATTACTATATATAATATATAGTATATATATATATATATCTATATATATATATATATACTATTATATAAATATACTAATATTATATATAATATAAGATAATAGTGTAAATATCATCCATATTAATATATATTAAGCTATATACTATAAATGAAATATATAGTACTTAATATATATATATATAGTATAGTAGTATTTTGTTTTAGTAACATCAGTAATTATATATATAATAGGATATATATATATATTATTATTATAATATATGTAATATATGTATATATTTATTAATATAGTATAATTAGAAGGTGTATATACTTTTATAATAATATATTATATGTATATATATATTAAGTAGGGATCTATAGCATTTTTGTATGATAATCAAAATTTAACTTTATATATATATATATAATATATATAGTCTTCTATTATTAGCGTTATATATTATAATATATATATTATTTATATAGTTATTCTATGGTATGTAATATATTATATATATTACTATAGTACTATGATATATTTATATACGTGTATTATATATATTAATATATATCTATATATAGATATATAGGATATATAGATCAGGATTTATGTAATATGCTTACGGTATAATATACTATTATATATATATAGTATATATTATCATAGGTATATATATCTATTATACTGGCTGTATATATTAGTAATATACGGTATATACTTATATTATAGGATCGCTATAATATGTCTTTATTATATAGTTGATGTGTATATATAATATATTTATATATATATATATATTATATATATTACTATATATATATATATATATTATATATATACGTAGTATTATTAGTAGTAATCCCTTTATTATTAATGGGTAAAACAATATGTATCAAATTTTATACTATATATATATATATAGTATATATATAATTATATTATATTATATTACTATATAGTATATATTATAGAATATATTGTATGTATATATATATATATAATATATATGTATATTATATAATATTTATGATATATATACAAAGATATATATATATAATCGTATATATTATATAAATATAGACTATAATACTATATATATATTACTTATATATATGTATATATAGGCCTACTTATATAGAAAATAGTAACTATACTAGAAGTATAGTAGTGTGTGTAAGGTATATATCGTATATACTAATTATATAAAAGCTAATATAATATATATATACTAAATATATAATAATATATATATCTATTAATAAATTTATTATTAGTTGTTAGATATTCTGGCAACAAAAGGAGGTCAAATGTTCCTGGAGGTTAAAGGTAGCTTGATTTGGCGAGGTTATTTATTTTTCATTTCACTTTTGTTGTAGCTGCTGCTATGAAGCAACCTTATAAAGAATCGTTGGTTTGAAATAACTGTTAAAGTTAAAATAGTCCAGGATATTCAGCGGAGGTCTTGTTGTTGGTCGTTAGCATGTGTTAATAGTCGTAAAGGTATAATCGTTAACGCCTATCGTTGTTTAATTATCTAAATACGTGCAACGACTAACATCGTCAGTACTTGTGAATATTGCAGCTTATAGAGTTGCGTTGAGGAATAGTCCTTCATTTATTTACTTGACTAGTTTCCTTGCAATTATACCAAACATAATAATCTTGGAGGCAAGAAACGGCTTTACAAAATAGTCATTTCAAGCTGTGAGAAGACCACAATTTTCTCAATCTGCTTTTTCATACAACGTAACATCAAACTTAGGCGAAAATCAGTACGACTGCCTTAGCTCCAGGAATAAAACCTACAAATAGTCTTATTCTGCATGTTTGCAATTCTTAATCGTTTTTCATTCTAGTGTACTGCAGTGGCAAAGCACACGGCAAATAAAAAAACAAAACGATCGTCGATCGTTCTAATCTTGAGAAAATTTTTGGTCCAAGAATATTAATGCTTGAGATAAGGTTTTTGGAAGTAACACTTGGACTGTGAAAATTGGTCCAGCGCTGGTCGGAGAAAATGGTGCATTAAAATTGAGAGGAGTAAGGGATAGGCTCAGTAGAGTCTCTCTTGGGAAGAGGGAACTAAGAGTTTTACGAGAATAGTAGTTTGCGTTAATTTATAAGCTTGCGTTAACTATAAGGTTTGCGTTAATTTAATAGTTGGTTCATTTTGTATTTTGTAAGGTTAGAAATGGAAATTGTAATTTACTAGTTTCTCATAGTTTCTAGTTACTTGGTTTATCACTGCAGTACATTTTGATAACTTCATTATAGTTTTCTCTGCAACCTCTCTAACTCTAAATAGTTTTCACTGCAGTACGCAGGTAACTTAATATAAGTTTTATACTTGGCTGTTGGCTTAAGAAAGTTGTGACTTTTACATATTCAGAGTTATCAGAATATCAACTTGAGACCAACTTTTGTTTTTCATTGCAGATTGCACGCTTTATCGTACACACCTTTCGAATATGAAATAAAGTCTCACGTATTGGTATAAGCTTAAGCAGCTTATATGTCACACTTGCTTAAAAGGTCAAGTACGTCCATAAAATACTTTAAAAAAAATATATATTTTTATATAATAATATTTGTTTCTACTTTAATATGGAATTCAATATAACTGTTGCTTTGTATTCCTATAGAGGAGGATATATTTATTGATAGTGTAAAACCTAATTCTCCAATAAAAAAAAAAAAGAGAGATTTGGAAATAATTCAAATAATCAGTTTGCGTATTTGCATTTTTTTTCGTTTTAGTTTTTTTTGTTTTTTTTGGGGGTAGTTTTTTTTGTATAATCTATTACTATTGTTTTTTGTTAAAATATTTGCGTATTTAAGGTTTTGCGTATACTTATATAACCTTTTTGAGTATAGTATATATATAATAATTGTAATTATTGTATATTATGTATATGTATATTTATATATATATATAGATATATATATAATAATTATATATATTATATATATATATAAAATAAATATATATAATATAATATATATATATATTAACCTATCGTAAATATATATGTATATATCTATATATAATAAAATGTATATATATATTATATATATTATATTATATTATATATACTATATATATATATAATATATGGTAGTGTATAATATAGTGTATTATATATGTATATATATATAATACTATATATAGTATATATATACTATATATAGTTATATTATATCTAATATATTATATATTATATCAATATATATATATTAATTTGCGTTTTTTACGTCTTGCGTTTTCATTTTATTTAATCATGCCTCGTTTTGACAAAGCCTCTGCAGGTAAATGCTGTCAGAGTTGGAGGAGAGCTTGCAAGGGGATTTGGGAGGAGGAAATGTAGTCCTCCCTATCTTCTCGAGAGAAAAATATCAGGCTTGTCAGATATTTAAATCTAAAGTGACCCCTATTAAAAGATTAGGGCCAGTCATATAGAAGAAAAATTACTCTTACTTTTCAAAAGCATAATGGAACCTTTCTTCCTGATCCCGCCGGATTGATAATACAGATTAGTATATATAAAGTTAGAAGAAAATAAGAGCAGAACTCGAAGATGTAACAATCATGTTGATTCTAAAATTAGAGAATTTATCAGCACATTAGACTCTGCAGATTCTAAATGATCACGATCCCGAGTCTCTATTTGATAGAAAATAATCGACACTAGTTACGATTACGCAGTAATGCGAAGAAAGTTGTGTTACATTGAAGCCCTAAAATGAGACATATTCCCACTTCTTGCGCTTCTTCCTTATAGCTTCTGGAGAGGGGCAATAACGCGCTCGTGAGATGCAAGACTTTTTAAGAATTTAAGATAGTAGGAAGCAGGCTAATATAAAAGTCTGCTATAAAGATGTCCAGAAGTATGAACAGGAGAGGGGGATGACCTGCGTGTCGCAGCCTCTTCTTTTGCTCTCGTTCATCATATGATACTTGGAACAAAAAAGATGTTTACGGTGCTGCGAATTGGAGTATTTAAGAATCTTTACGTGTCCTGGCAATGCCCTAAAGAGAATTAACGACTTACCTTAATATTAATGAAAGCTTTGGAGTGGCGCCTTGACATTATAAGAACCTTACACACTCGAAGAATCTTATATGGTCGATTCCTGTATTATACCAAGACTGCAGGAGATGCAATTTGAAAATTGAAAGCGACTAATTAATAAATGAAGAATGTTAAAATTTTAACGACAAGAGAGTAACTCTAAGATTAAATAGTTTTAAATTGGATTTTTTTTTGAAGAGCGAAAGTTCTGGCTGCAAATTAATCAGCCATATATTAGTTGACAAACTTCCTCTCTCATTTTGTATAAAATTTTCGCTTTAAATTTCCCAAAGTATCAATGTTGAAATGTAGATTTTGAAAGAAAATTATGAGAAACGAAAGAAATCAAATGGCAAAAAAAGGGGAGAAAAGAAAACGGAAAAGAGATTTGAAAAAGAAGAATATAACTCCAAACCATCCCCAATCAGATGAATGTCGGAGCGAAAGTCTCCTAAATATTCGTGTAATACCTCATCCTCAAAGGAAAGTGTAAAATCTTCTAACTCGAGTAGCAAAAATAATGCGTCGGAAAGTTAAAACAGGATGGTTTACGAAAAGTTAGAAATGCTTTTTACAAGCTCATTTGGTAAAAATTTGTGAAGCGTAATCAATTTCGAATGGTCCTGGTGGGACTAATTCTTCTCCGACGCAAGGAAGTCCGTGTGTAAGGAGAATTAGGGTAGTAATGCTTCGATTTAGATCTAGTCAAAGCATTGTGGCCAATTGACATAGGCCTGCTAAAAAATATGGAATTAGTACACCACATTGCGGGAAATTGTGGAAAAAAGACGCATCGTAACGACCGCTCTAGCCGTTCAGAGTGGATAGTAAACGAAAATGAGATCCACACTGTAGGCATTCACCACAAATATATGTATGCACCTCAAACAGATCTAGTGTTTTGAGTGAACAAATAACCGGTGAAGGTAGTAATGATCTTGTACTGTATCTAATTCAGGTGTTGCGGTCTGCCCAGAAATATTCTACTACATCTCTCTCTCAAATTAAAAAGGACAAAATAGTTCCTGTAAGAGTGCTTTTAGATTTAAGGTTCTCAATCTTTTACTTTTATGAAAGCATACTCCGCAGTTAGATATAATATAGTCGTCGCCTTTGCAGTTACCAAGTCCATCATAAACATTTTTGGGAGAGCAGTTAAGATCATTACGATTTGTTGAAATAGAAATGGCTATATGTTGTGGAAGGTTTCAACGTCTACCAGTAAACATTGACCCTCAACTGGATATCAATTTTGAGGTAGAGGCTGCATAGGAGAGATCGCATAATATAATAATAAAGAATGCAATAATAATAAATAGCTTGAATAGTGCTTATTAATATATGAATAGTATAAAATACGACAGATCTATGCCCAACACTGCCAATGTACTAACTATATGTATACTAGAATATACTAATAACAATATAATACTATAATAAACAATACATGACGTATAATAAATATATTTCTACTGAATATATGAATATATATATAATAAATAAATTGATCGAGATATAATTAGTAGGGTGAAGGTAAGGGGTAGGTAGCTCGCGTCCCGCAATATTTTGAGTCTTTTTTGATCAAGGATACATTAACAGGGAACGTTAACTAACTAGGACAAGTTTTATTTGAACAGTTACAGACCAAGACTGATTATACGAAAATAATCTAAAAGAAAGCACGACTCATTAGCAATAGAACATTATAGATACATAATCGGTGAAAATTGGACTTCCTCTCTGTAACTTTAAGAGTAAAGATTCTACTGCTATGGACGACATAGTTATTCATAATTTTCCATATAAATATAAATACGGGCATAGAGCCAGACATTATTACCTTGCTGTATACGAACGAAAAAAATACGGAGAATCACGGGAACGAACGGTTTTTCGTTCAGCGAGAATAACGTTCGAGAGAAATTTGAAAAAAGATGTTCTCTCTCTCTCTCGCTCTCTCTTGAGCGCTTTTGGTTCTCTCTATACTATAGGAGTAGTAAGGGGTGCTACTTAGATATTATTATATAGCAAACAAACATTAATATATATTAAAAACAATAATATAAATTACTAGATATTAGAAATAAATTCGCATATACCTGATTATAATAATATAATAATATAATATATATAGGTATATATATACTATACCAACAGAAGCTATAGCTACAACGTACATCCTCGTAAATAAGGCTAGGTTCCTGACGCCGCGCGTTATAGGCGAAATCGCGTATAACTCTAACCTTAGAAGAATCATTATTATTAAAATTTCACCTTATAACCGACATCAGAATATTAACAAAAAAAAAAAAAAGGTGAATAAATATAAGACAAGTATTTATTTATCTTAAATAATACAGGAATACATTTGCTGAAATTCAGCTAAGGCTAAACAGTCATATAATATATTTATGATAGATACTCCCTCTACGCTAGACATTATACTTAATACAGTACACAAGTAACTGAACTAACTTAATTGAACGCAATATATTATTATATTAAATGTATATTAAAAAATATAAAAAGATGAGAGAGATACTTTTTTTTATATAATATTGTAATTGAATAGCCTAAGTAGTGTAATATAAACAATTTTATAGTTAATATTAACATATGTATGTATTATATATATATAATTTAATTTTGTATTTTAGATTTTTTGTAATGTTAAATCTTTTCGCTTTATTATCTTTTACCAACGGCACGATATAGGCAGGACCGCGTTTCTAACCGAGGTAGGACGTAATATATACTATACTACCTATAGTATATAAACATCCCATATCAATAAATTTTTATTTTATTACCCTTTAAAAGTATACTACTCTACTATATAATATATCTTATATAAATATCTTATATAGTATATAATATTATTAATATATATATTATAATAAATAAAATCTATGAATAGATTCAAGCGCTACGCTACCACGGAAATATATATATATATATAAAACACTGATATATCACATATTATATTATATTATAATACTATAATATATATATGCTAAAATAATATTATATAATATATATTAATTTATATAATAATATATATATATATATATACTATATACTTATACTATATATTACTATATATATAATATAATTCATTAAGTAGTATAGGGAAACTAACCGCCAAACTAAAAGTTGCCAGATTTGTCGCTAAATCTGGCCCCCTAATCTTTTGTGCATTTTTTGGTACTTTTTTACTAATTTTAAAGATTTTTTTTTAAGGAATTGGTTTCTTTTTTTACGTTTTTTTTGCCCAGATTTTGACGTATATCTGGCAATCTAATCGCGTTAAATTTAGACGTTTTTTAGATTTCTTCTGCATTTTTAGATTTTTTAGCTATTTATTAGAGTTTGTCATAACAGGTCAAGATCCCCACTCCGGAGGAGTTTTGGATTGTCTCCATTGGGCGAGCTGCAACGTCGAAGGCAAAGACATGGAACACCAATCGTCGGAGATTGTTTGGAAATTCCGTCATGTCGGCAGGCTGACTTGGAAATTCATCATTTCATTTGGTTTTCAAGGTTTGAAACGGTGTCAAGGCCTAGGTTTGTTAAGGTCGTGTGAGACGATTTAAGGTCTGGAACGAGTATTCTTTTCCGAGGTTCGAGCCTGAAAACTCAAGGGTTTACTCCAATAGGGCGGAGCGTCTCAAAGGGGGGCTTTGGTCTAGAATAGGTTTAAAATGATCGATAGATCATTTTGAATGGTCTCCAACGATTTTTCGTGACGATTTACCCTACAATCGATGCTGTAATCGTCTTCGACGTGCTCTGGTTGTTATAAACAGAAAAATGTATCGAAAGAAAATAATTCAAGGAACTAACCATTCGATTATCGCTGTGAGGGTAGAATCGAAGAAGAGACCACTCCCAGGAGAGCTTGTTTTTCTATATAAGTTGAGTAAAGAGATATACGTTAAGAGCTTAGGGGGAGGATTGATGCCGAAGGGCTATCCAATCGAGCAAACAGACAAAACGTAGGTTGTCTGTGTTTTGTTTTGTATTATTTTTTTATTCGCGCGCGTGCGCATACCATACAAAATATTTTCTACTAGGAAGAATAAGATATTTTATGCTTCAAACTGTAATATGTTCATTGTGTGTAATAAACTGATCACAGACGAGTTTTGGGACCCTAGGTCAGCCTAAGGGGGTGCTGCACCTTAGTGCCAAGGTCAATTCGTTCTGAAAAACCAGGTTGGCCTTAACGAATATTGGCATGCAATTTGGATGTGAGCTATATGAAGACGTCCACCGCAGTCGGAGACGAGATTACGTTCCTGTGCGTCCCCCCGAAAGGGGACGGAATAGCCAACCCGTAAAAAAATTAAAATGATACAGAAGAAAGGAAAATGAACTTGGAGGCTGGGTTGAAGAGTCGGAGTCGGAGACGAGACGGAGTGGAATCGATTTTCGGATTCGAGTCGGGAACCGCCCGGAGTGGGTCTTCATGAAAAAAAAAAAAGAAGAGAATGAGAAAGAAAATGAACAGAGGAAAGAAGCAGAAAGAAAGAGAGAGAAAGGAGGAAGGAAGAGGAGGAAGGAAGAGAATGAAGAATGAGGAGGAGTCTGAGAAGGAATCAAGTGGTAGTGTCACCGTGCTGGGCCGGTGGGGCAAGCCGCGTAGTAAACATTCCATTTATAATACAAAGTATATCATTACTGGTGTTACATAACTGCTTCTGTTCTAAGATGTGCATATCGTTACATATCGTCAATTGCGTTGCATCTTGCAAAGATAAACACCCGTTTTTCTAAATGTGGAAGACTAACATTTATATCAACGAAAATCCGATTATTTATCTAAACGAAAATAATAGTAATATAAATTTGTCTAAGTAGAAAAATAATTAGAAGCTAGTTTAGTCTTCTTATTGTATAAAAATGTTTGTGTTCCATATATCCTTATCTTTGAATTTGTATAAAGACTTTATTTTTATTGTTTTTTTATTTTTATTTATTAATTTATTTTTCTAGTTTATTTATTTATTTTTTTATTTTTTATGTTTCTAATCTTTCATTTTAATGGTTATTTATTTATTTGACGTTTCTTCTCTAATATGAAGTTAAATTATGTAAGATTTACTTACAACTATAGATTGCAAGATTCGCCCACTCTTTAACTTTTAGATTTCACGAAATCAAAACTATTTTTCAATTTTATATCCTATTAAGCATAAAGTATTTTTTTTTTTTATCTTCTTCTAAAGTATTTTGTTTTGTTAATGTTTTTTACTTTCATGTTTATAACGATAAAATTACGTTTTTACAGTAACTCACGAAGAGATGCATAATCAAATCAGCGCCATCCCTCACTCACTGCCAGTTGTGTATCTACAGATGGCGAGGAAGTCTGATGCGGTGATCTATAGATAGCTAGGGAACCATATTAGAGGTAAGAGGACGCATTTTGTACTAAGATTGAATAGTTTTATAGCATAACGATACGTAAAAGCAGTAAATCAGTAAATCAGAGCCACGATGAACCTACTCACGCCCTAGACAGGAGAAAGCCACGTCAGTGTGTGTCTAGGTGTAGATCTAATTATGATCTTGCTTATCATGGATCTTCTGATAACTACTTTTGGATATGTATTGATGCTAAGTTGATCAATTTCCCTAAATGACAAAATATTCGCTAAATCTAGATGCATTTGTACAGACCAGGACAGTGGTAATAAGTATCCTAATTAAATACACACTCACACTCTTGTCCATTTGTGATCTATGATCTATGATCTATTGATCTTTGATGCTATTGATTAAGGTCAAATTTTTACTAAAAATTGTCATGTTTTACATACCCTAAGCAGTAATGCAGTAAAATCAACACAATCACTCACCCTCTTGGTCCATTATTTGTGGATCTATTGATCTATTGATCTATGATCTATTGATCTATTGATGTAAGGTCAAATTTTCACTAAAATATGTAAACGTTTTACATACCTAAAGCAGTAAATCAGTAAATCAAGCCACACATCCCTCCCCCTCCCTCATGATCCTATTGATTCTATTGATGCTATTGATCTATTTGATGTTAAGGTCAAATTTTAACTAAAATTGTAAACGTTTTACATACCTAAAGCGTAAATCACTAAATAAAACCACTATCCAACTTCTCCTGACCATTTTTGTGACCTATTGACTAAAATTGATGCTATTGATTTGTCCAACATGTCGAGTGTCATTTTGATAAACATAAACATGAAAGATCAAGTTCTTTATACAAAGATCAAAAAATATAATGCTAACAAAACAATGTCTTCACATTAATAATAGCTAACATGGCGTAACATGAACTATGAAAATAAACTGTACAAAGACAAACCATCCACAATCTTAAGCCCTAATCAAACTGTTTAACATTAACAAGTTCCACACTTAACCTCAGTAAAGTAACACATAACAACAAAAACGTAACTTATTCAACACTTTTCAAGCATATCTCTAGCATAACGATGTTAATCATTACACTAACATGTATACTTAAACTAACTTTATCACTACAGTGGTTAGATTAATCATTAAACTGATCAACAGAATACTAGTATCTAACATAATCAGGTTCCACATCATAAAGCTAACATGATGTAAATAATAGAAATAATGTACACAGACAAACCTATCACAACTTGCACAACGAATAAATGTTAACATAACCAAGTTCCACACTTAACAGACAGTAAAGTAACTAGCCAGGTATACAAAAAGTACTAATTACTTTTTTTCAAGCTATCTCTAACATAACGATGGTTATTTACACTACGGCGAAAATCTAACAAAATGTAATCATAACGCTGGCTGATTATCATAATCGTTCAAATACCAGCTAAAATCCCACAATGCGTTCAACATTACTACAGCTAACAATCCCACCAATAATATGACTAGAAAATAATGTACAACGACAAACCTAACAAACTTCACACGAATAAACTGTTAACATTAACAAAGTTCAGAACTCAACACTAGTGTAACACTGATAGTTTACATGTACAGAAAAATAAATTCTGAACCCATTTTTCCCTGATATTTGTAACATATTAACGTTATCTTAGCTTCCATTTGAACATTTACAAAAAATGTGTCATAACCACACCCTACCCATCATAATACCTAACGAGTAATGACGAAAAAAAGTAAAGTTTTTTAGGCTTATCTCTTTTTTAGACTCGCCTGCGACTTTCCAGAAATACCAACTCTAAACATGAAAGATGATTTTATGCTTTAACCATTTGCATATAAGTGATGCAATACTTATTATATTTGAGCCTCTGGCAGGAATACAAGCAAATTGTAAATTCGTTTACGTATTTAATATAAATCTGATGGTTCGTATATAAAAAACTTATTTTGTACTACGTTTTGTTGTTGTTGTTGTTGTTGTTGTTTGGTTGTTGTTGTGTTGGTTGTTGTTGTGTTGTTGTTGTTGTTTGTTGTTGTTGCCCAACGAGAATATATAACCTATTATTGAGTTGAACATGGTTCCGTGTCGTAAGCGCGTATTCGTTGTTTACTTTCTTTCTGATTGGTTTTGAAAGAAAAGATCTCACTTTAATTTAAGGGATTTATATACATTTTTCTTCAGTAGGATGAGTTTTTTCATCAGTGTTGATACGGTGGCATCTCGCGCGCATCTTCACGCGTGTTGTTGATATCTCTCACGAGGAGTTTCGTTATTCCCAAACGAGTGTCATTTATATTAATCGTAAACGAATGGCGACTGCGACTTGCTAGTATATTCTGCGAGGGATCAAATATAATCAAGTATTGGCCATACTTATGCATAATTGGTTAAAGCATAATAATTATTTTTCATGTTTAGCGTTGGTATAGTTCTGAAAGAGGCGTAGTTAGGAAAAAGAGATAGCTAAAAACTTTACTTTATCGTCTTTTACTGCGTTAGGTCTATTATGAGGCTAGGTGTGGTTATGACAGCATTTTTTGATAAATGTTTCTGGTGTCATGTAAGATTAACGTTAATTATTTCAGAGATATGTTTGAAAAAAGTATAATAGGTTACGTTTGTATGTAAAGTTAGTTACTTACTGCTGTTGTTAGGTCTGGAACTTTGTTAATGTTAACAGTTTTTTTTTTGTGTAATTGGTGTTAGGTTTGTCGTTGTACCATATTTTCTAAGTTCATATGAGTAGCTATGTTAGCTTTAGTAATGTGAAAACATTGTTGTGTTAGCATATATTTGTTGATGAGTGTATAAAAGAACTGGATTTTATGATACCTTGCCTAAATATTAGTGTGTTATGTAATTAACCAATGTTATGTTAGAGATATGCTTGAAAAACAGTAAAGATTAAAGGGTCTTTAGGGTTTTTGTACATATCCAAATGCATGAGTTACTCAGACTTTACTGGCTGTTGAAAGTGATGGAACTTTGATTAATGGTACCAGATTTACTTCGTGTGCAACCGTTGTGGATCGGTTTGTCTTTGTACATTATTGTTTTTAACTCTTAAGTTCTTGTATACATCAGTGTTAAGGCTTTACGATTGCGTGTGGAAAACCTATTATAGATATAGAGATGATCAGATTCGGTATGATCGCTATATCGATAAATTAACGCACTGTTGTGATAGAATTTAGGATAGGTAAGTTCATTGACACAAAGTGTAAAAGATGACGTACCTAAATTACATCGTTCATGTTAGAGATAGTGTTTGACAAAGTGTGAATAAGTTACGCTTTTGGTTGTATGTTAGTTACCTTACTATGATGTCAATGTGAGAGAGAGCCTTATGGGTTATGTTAACCGTTTATGAGGAGCTTAGGATTGAAGGTTATGTCTTTCGTATCAGTTATTTTCCATAGGTGGTCATAGGTATACGATGGAAAATAATAATCAAATGTGACAACATTGTCAAATAGATCGGTGTGACCCCTTAATTATTATTATAAAGAATCTGATTTTACTGTTATGGATTATACCAAATGACACTATCGAAAATGTGGATTAAATCAGTAAGATCAATAGATCAATAGGTCAATATGGTTCAGGGAAGGAAGTAGTGGATAGTGGTGATGATTTAGTCGATTTAGAGATTAAAGGTAAAACTTTGGACCTTAATACAGATAGATCAATAGAAATCAATAGATTCAATAGAGTCAATGCAGATCATGAAGTGGAGAACAAAGCAGGGATCATATCGTTGGGGCATGAGACTTAGATAAGTTAATAATTCTGAGGAACTATATTTTATCCGATGAAAGCGATAGCGGTTAGCAAATATTATAGTGAACAATTATGACCTTAAATCAAATAGATCAATAGATGAATAGAATCAAATAACGAAATGCAATAGAATCACAAATCAGCGACAAGAGGGATGAGTGACGTGGGGGGTTTTGATTTCCTAAAAGTCGACTACAGAGAGTCTATGATACCTTAACAGAATATTTAGTGAAAATTAATAATCAAACTTTTATATGTAATATGTCTTCACGAAGAAGATAGAGGTCCCAATGATCAACAATCATCGGATCAAAAGGTAGGGCTGAAGTGGAAGTGAATCAGTTTTTAACTTGTCGATAAAATCAGACACAAGAGGCAATGGTGAACGTTTTTAGAGCATCATTCGTACACATGAGCTCAAGAATTCAAGAGATAGATCAACTTAAGATCACAAACACTCTCAAAAGCTTATTTTATCAGATTCTTTGATTACATTTTACTGCTTTAGGGTTCTGTAAAACATGACAATTTAGTAAAGATGGTGACCTGTAAATTCCAATAGAGTCAACTGACTTCAATCCGAGCGATGCAAAATAGATCAGATAGATCAATAGATCAATAGATCACAACCGGACAGGAGGGTGAGTGGAGGTGATTTGATTTAGTGATTTACTGCTTTAGGGTATGTAAAAACGTAAATTTTTTATACAGATATTAAACATAAAAAGTATAAAGAAGGTTAAACAAAGTAAAAAAGTTTTTAGAAGAAATAATAAAAAAAAAAATAAAAAAAAAAAAAAAAATTAAATTAAAATAGGTTAGAGCAAATGAAACGGATGGATACAGAGTTTAACAATTGCAATGTAACTGAATAACAATGTAAATATAAAACTTTCAAAAAAATTAAAAAATTGGAAAAAAATTACATAGAAAAAACATATAATTGTTAGCATTAAAATTAAAAAATAAAAATAGAAAAATAAAACTTAGAAAAAATAATTTAAAAATAAACAATAAAAATGAAAATTGAAATAATAAAATTAAACACATAAAAACCTTTTGTGTTTTGCATTCTTAATTCAATAATACTAAATGTTTTGCAACATACGAAAAGAATTATAATTAGTTAGACGGGTAAAAAGAAAATGACGGTTGAAAATACGAATGTTTTAGTCTCAACATTTGAAAATAAAAGTTATCTTTGCAAGATGCATTGCAATTGACATATGTACATTTTAGAACAGAAGCAGTTATGTAAAGCAGTAAAATGATATTGTATTATTAAATGAATGTTACATAGGGCGCAACGCACAGCGCTCCGCACCGGTGACAACTACCAACTTGATTTCCTTCTCAGACTCGCTCCTCCATGTCTCATTTTCTTCCTTCTTTCTCAACTCTTCTTCCTTCTCCCTCCCTTCTTCTTCCTTCCCCCTCTCATTCGAAATATATAGCAATTTCTTTCTACTTTTTTTTTTTTTTATCAGGACAGGGACCACCTCCGGGGGGATCCTGAATCCGAATCCGAATCGCGATTCCAACTCCGTCTCCGTCTCCGACTGGCCGATCTTCAACCGGCAGCTCCAGTTTCAGTCTCTATGGAGTGCATTTTTCATTTTTTAGCGGGGGCTAGTCGCCCTGTACGGGGGTGGAACGCAGAGGGAACGTAATCTCGTCTCCGACGAGATTACGTCCATCATTAGTCACATCCAAATTTGTCATTCAATTCGTGTAAGCGCTAAGTGGTTTTCAGAAGAAATTTGACCTTGCACTAAAGGTTGGCAGCACCCCTTAGGGGTGCCTAGGCGTGCACCAAAACTCTCTGTGATCAGTTTATTACACACAATGGAACCATATACCAAGTTTGAAGACAATACCTCTATTCATTCCTAGCGAAAAAAGTGCGTGTATGTGTATGCGCAGCTCCCGCGTAATAAAAAATAATTACAAACAAACAAACCAACGCACAGACAAACCTCACGGTTGTGGTCGTTCGTCGGATTTGATAGCCCTTCGGGCATCAACCTACCCCTAAAGGCGCTAATAATATCGCTGCTCATTCATTTATAAGTAGAAAAAAGGGTGCCTCGGGAGTGGTCCTATTACTACAGCGATTAATCGAATGTTAATTATTGTTAATTATTTTCTTTCGATTGCATTTTCAGTGCTAAATGCCAACAACAACCAGAGCACGTAGGAAGACGATTTAAAGATCGATTAGGGGTAAATCGATCACGAAAAAATCGAGTTGAACCGATCAAGAAATACGATCTAAATTCGATCATCTTATAAACCTTCTAGGCGAACCAGAAAAGCCCCTTTGAAGGGACGTCCGCCCTTTAGGGGGTAAAACCCTGAAGTTCAGGCCTCGGAACCTCGGAAGTCGTCTCCAGACTTAAATTTCGGTCTCACGAACATTCAACCCCTCGGCTTGACAACGTCAACCTTAGAGACAGCAAAATGGAAATGCAAGGAAAATTTTCCAAGTGCAGCAACTGCACGACATTGACTGAAATTAATCAATACTCCGAAGTGGTTTTCATGCTTTGCCTTCGACGTTGCAGGGCTGCAATGAGAAAATTCCCGCAATCCTCCGGAGTTGGGGGTCTTGACCTGAGTTTGGACAAAACGCTAAAAAGTAGCTAAAAAACTGCTACAAAGGACAAAATGCTAAAAAGAGTACAAATTTAAACGGATTAGGGTTCCAGATTTAGCGACAAGTCTGGCAAAACGTTAAAAAAGTAGCCAATTCCTTAAAAAAAACTGGTTTAAGAAATTAGTAAAAGTACCAAAAAATGCAAAATTAACGATTGGGTGCCAAGTTTAGCGACAATATGGCAACTTTTTCAGTTTGCGAGTCCGTTTCCTCCCTATGCACAACTATACTTATATAGTATATTTTTATATTTTTATAGTATTGAAAATATATATAATAAGAATATAATAATATATATTATATAAGATATAATATATATATATATATAATATATCTATACAGTATGTATATACACAAAATTTAACATAGTTATTCATAATAGTATATATATTATATATAGTATCAAAATAAGTTATATATATAATTATAGTATTAAGTATAAAATTTATTCTATTAAAAAAAAAATTTAAAATAAGAAACTAAATTAAAATATATATATAATAATATAGTATGAGAAGGAGAGAGAGAGAGAGAGAGAGGTTCTGTGGCTACGTATATACGACGTGAGGAAGAAAATCTATCGGTTTGCCCCACGGAAAAAAGGACCGTAAATGAGTACGCGAAGGAACGCCAAGTAACCAAAGGGGTGCAATATAGTTTTTCAATAATCGTAATTAGATGCATATAACCACGACGATGAGACTACATGAGTAAAATAGAATAGAAAAGCAAAAGGACGATATATAACACTATATATATATAATAATATCAGAGTAAAATATATGTAATTTATATAATATATAAAGTATATATATAAACTCTTAATATAGTTATATATAAATTTAATATATATATATAATATTAAATATATGTTTTCTATAATATTATATATTATATTAATATTATTATACTATATAGATACATATAATATATATTAGTATATAGTAAGTAGTTAGTATAATATAATATTTAGTATTATATATTTATAAATATATAAAGATAATAAGGTAAAATATATATAATATAATATCGTATATATCTATAGCCGTATATAGGATTTATTATTCGAATTTGAATTAGAATTTGTTTAATCTAACCTTTTCGAGGACGATCCATTAAATGAGCAATATATTACTATATATATATAATTATATATATATTATATATATATATATTAATATTATATATATAGATATATATTTAATATATATATATCTATACTATAGATAATATATATAGATATAATAATATATTATATATAATACAATATTCGGAGTGGAATTAGAATTTGGGTTTAATCTAACTCTTTTCTAGGACAAGAATGAACTCGTACTAGCCTTGTATTCTTATCGGATTGAAAGAATGAGAGAGTAATAGCTCTACTACTGAATTTGGTTTAGGAGTTCCTCCAAACGATTGAAATTACATGGGGTTTACTAAGCTGCACCATTTCTACAGATTGCTGAGAATATAGAATTGAAAGGCTGGTTCACCAGTTAGTATATGAACCTGTAAATAATGCTCAGTTGTGTATTTCGTTTCTTTATGAAGAAGGTTTTTGATTTAACTTGGAATTTTCGCGGGCTTCAGACCTACAACCCGAAGTGGGCATAATTTTCTTAATTTATAGGCGATTTTTTGCATCAAATGAAAATGCAGTCGATGTTAAATTTTCTGACCCTAATGCGTGATTACAGTTTTTATTCTGTGTCTCACTCGATTTGCTCGGCATTTCATTGAAGAAAAAACATTATTTTTGGAGTTCACACTAAAAAATTTTGGTAGGTATAATGATTTCAGAACTTAAACTGATCCACGATAGTTATATCTTAGATATTTAACCCAGATTTGAATATCTGCCATAAATCTTAGCAATATTTCAGTTTCCGAAATATATAAATACGTATATAATAAATATATTATATAGAAGATCATTTTAAAATAAAAAATATAGTATAGTATATATACGATAAACGAAAACGAAACGATTAAAAGCATCTTCTGGTCACTAAGTATAGAAAAATATATTCTCCTTCCGTAATATATTAACAAGTAGAAGTATATATATAATATATAAATATTATGAGGATAGTCATTCAGTAACTAATATACATATAATATATAGTATAAAATAGGAGTATATTATATATATATATAACTAGTATATATAGAGTATATGAATAGTATATATTAAAGTAGATGAGTATATATTATCAGATAATAGGAGGTATTAACGATAAATATAGATATAGTATAATGATAAGATATAATGATAGTGAGTATATGAGGAAGTACATTTGGCGATAGAGGTGTATATTTAGCTGAGTGAGGCGTACTGAGGAATATAATATTATATAATAGTAATAGAGCTAGGCATAATGGTAGGAGAGGCAAGGCACGATATGTATAATATAATAACGGGGCAGCATGGAAGCAATGAGAGAATAAGCTAATAGTAACTACGATATAGATAAGGGTAATATAGTGGAAGTTACGTGGCTAATAATGTTGTAGGTCCAGAGAAGTTAACAAGGTGATAGTTAGTTTTTTAGGAAAGTTCGACCTGGATCTAAGGCATAAGGCACGAGAGACAAAGAATGAAGAATAGGCGAAACTTTCTTGAAGAGAATTGTAAGAGTAACCAAACGATAGTAAGAGCCGGAAACAAATTATCATAATATTAAGTTAATCGGGGCGGACGGTCACCAAGGGAGAAGCAGAAAAGGGAGGGTGAAGAGAAGATACGCGGGGGGGTATAAGCCTTCCGCATAATGTTGTGATTGGACTCGATATGGAGTTG
Source organism: Trachelipus rathkii (assembly GCA_015478945.1). Taxonomy (NCBI): domain Eukaryota; kingdom Metazoa; phylum Arthropoda; class Malacostraca; order Isopoda; family Trachelipodidae; genus Trachelipus; species Trachelipus rathkii. Next base: position 37,515 of record JABUQX010072369.1, read on the forward strand.
TGTAAGCAATGGTTTGTGGGGGTATAGTTCTGTAAGGATTCGGAGAGAGCAGGTGTAATAAGGTAAGAGGGAACTGAAGGGAATGAAAGCACCTATAAAGGAGGAATTGAATGATAATTGAAGTGTTTTTAGAAGGAAAATATATAAAGCTGGTTGGTAGTTTTGGCTTGTCAAGTGCTCGTTGCAAAGAGTTGATCTTTTATAGTGTAGTGAACCTACAAAAGTGTGCATTTAGAAGTTGGTAGAACACAATATCCGTGTGAATCAAATTTAGTTAATAAATGGAAGAGAGACAGAAAGAATAAATTTTTAACTTTGGATATGTTTACAAAACTAGGCAAGGTTGATATGGAACCTGTGAGACAGGTGTTAGTTGATATATTGGTGTTGGTGGGTAGGACTATCTGAATGGATGAAAAAGTATCAGATGTCGACGTGAAGCGTCTATAAGAAGTACGAAATGAAATGGACAATTGAATGGTTTAATATTAATGTGGAGTGAGGCAGGGATGATGGTTTTCAGTGCTATTTAATTTGCCTCTGAGTGGAGTGAAGGATGGAAATAAGAGGTATGGATGTGTAATAGGAAGCGGGTCAGACTGATAGGAAATGAAAGGAGTCGGAGGGTAATTTTATTATCTGCGCTTGATGATTATGATTTGTGGGCGGTAAAATCTGAGAAGATTGAGAGGTCTAGTAGAGGGGTTGAAAGTGGTTAAAAAAGGAAGGAGTTGGAAAGTAAATGTAGAGAGAGTAAATGAGATGGTTATCGGAGTGACAGAGTGCCTGATGTAAAATTAGTGGATTGGTGAACATATTGAAACAGTTTCTGGTTAAATAACTTGGTACTAGACGTTTGGATACAGGATGGTTGTATTGTGTATGACTACGAGTGTAGTAGAAAAGTTATGTAAATGGAATGAACGGTGGCCTGGCGCAATAAATCTGGTTGCGTAAATGAACAAGTGACTTATTCTCCGAAGTGGACTGAGGAGTTGCTGCGAAGAGAACAGATAGCTAGCTCGGTGTAATAGGTCCTAGAAGTGAAAACTAATAGGTGTACTGGAATAAGGGGTATATAGATCTAAGGTATACGATCTGTTCAGTATGGAACAATCTTATGGGCGTGTTTAGGTGTGAAAAGAATGGATAAAATGAGTAATGAACGCGCTAGGGAGTTGTGTGGTGTGAAGAAAGGAGGAAACGAGAGAATAAACGAGAGGGTAGTTAAGCTGGTTTGCTCATATGGAAATGGAATGCGATGAAGTGTGGTAATGATTAACGCGATGTAAATGTGTTGAAGATGAGCTGTTCTAAGGAATGACGACCGGCCGGGGAGACCGAGAACAAAGGTGAATGAGTCGTAAAGCAAGTGCTAAAAGAGGAATAATGCGAGTCTTTGCGGACAGAGGCGAAGAATAAAAGATGCATATTAGGAGTGAATGGTGGAGGTTTTGTAAGGGGTAAGGCAGTTTGTGTGCCCTGTCCCCAAAGGATAACATTTGAACGAGATACTACAGATGGGGGTCCCGTCGAGGTAGCTTGTGAAGCGTCTAAGGGAGGTGGAATATTTGAAGGCACGAGGCCTCGTACTTTGGGTATGAGGGGAAGCGTATGAAAGGGCATTTCTATTCAGATTTAGGTTTAATGGTCTAACTTAACATACTTAATATACCTGCATGATCACCGCGATCGCTGAACTAACCCTCCCAACAAAATCAAATAAACAAATATATTCGGAGAATGGCAAGAGGAGGATAAAAGAATATATATATATATATATCAGAATTAAAAGAAAGACAAAAAAATTACATATATATACAATATATAATAGAATAATTTTTACAGATATAGTATAATATAAGTAAGTAGTATAGATATTACTAAACTATAATACCATAGTCTCCTTTCCGCTTTATCAACAGCCTTATCACAACGTTTCAAAATACAATATGAATATAATAAATTGCTTACTATATAATAAAGTATTATAATAGGCACTATAAATATATTGAGGTGTAACTAAAACATAGATAAGAAGTTAATAACAAAATAAGAAAAAATAAATATAAATACCTAGGTATGTATTATAGACGACCATGGCGATAATATGAAAAGAAAAGAAAGTAAAAGAAACTAAAATATAAAACAGTATATAGTATATTAAGAAAATATATAGATGAAAGATAAATATATTTATATATATTATATTAATATAGAATGAGTCTATATATATAAGAGATATAAATATATATCTATAGTAATAAACTCATATTATAATATGTAGATATATATAAATAGAAATTTATATTAATATGTAAGTAAGTAACATAGGTAACGTAGTATGTTAGATATAACATATACATATATGATATAATCCAATAACAATAAATAGATTTTATTCACTTATCCATAGGATATAAATAATAAAATACATATACCCGGTAATAGGCAGCTCAAAGGATAGGATACTAATACTAATATAATTACAGTCACCGTAAGTATAAAAGTAATTAACCCGTATATATATAATATCAACTATAATATAACGAGATCAATAATAGAGAAACTCAATCGCTACGTATATATAACAAATAAGATATGAGAATATATAATATACCTACTACGTAAAACCTAGATAATAGAAAACAGATATAAGATCCAGCATTAACTCAAAAATGAAAATTTCTGACGAAAGAATTA
>JABUQX010072370.1:0-5000 GCA_015478945.1 Trachelipus rathkii
ATATATTTATATTTAATAATCCCGCCATACGATTATAGCATATAGTTAGATATTATAATAAATATATAAAGTCACAGGCCCCAGCTTAAAGTAATAATTAGATTATATATATAGTAAATTAAGCACATTAATCCGAAACTAGCCTATTGTTACATAATTTAAGGGTCCATATACTGTAATATCACATACATAATAAATTAAAAAAACATTTCTATACAGAAATACATATTATATTTACTTACATGTCTAGTATTTATTAATTATAACAATTTTACGGTTTCGCTACTGCATGTGATTGTCCTTCTCCCAACTTATATTAACACTTAAAGATAAATTGTCCCCAACAATCCCCCAGATTTGCCAAGACCCATTTTATTTTGTGGTTTTTATGAGACTTTTTGAACAATAATAATAATAGGAGACAAAGACTCAGCGTGGGAAAACCCATTAAAAATTTAAGCACTAAGATCAATTAAATTAAATCAAAGAAGTAAAAAAATATATGTATTTAAATTATTAGTTTTTTTTTTACAAGACTAAGCGGAAAAAAAATTCTGAAGGTGGTTTTGAAAAGGATATATATGTATTTAAAACTATTATATTTTGCTTATATTATTTGTATTATTATTTAACTCCATGGTTTTTTTTTATATCTATATTTCTTATGCTTTTGCTTTTTTTTTTTAATCATTTTTTCTTAAATTCTTTATAATCAAAAAATAATCAGTGCTTTGTTTATTCTTCTGCATTAAGAGGATTTATTTGTATGACATAATTGGTTTTAAAATGGTCAAGAGTCAGTCAATCGTTGACGATATGTTAATGGAATATATTTTCATTATATTCTACAAGGAAAACTTAGATATAATATAATTTCATTATTTATGCCATTACGGCAAAAAGCTTAGATCTTCGTTGGAAACGGGGACACTGGTTAGTGGTTGTGGTCGGAAAAGGGAGGGGAACCTTACCCCGGGACCATAGAAAGCAACCCCGCAAGACTATGTAAAATAGCCAATAGCTGACCAATGCACGGGGGTGTTACACAATCCCGGATCACAGACAACCAAATCCCGGGAGGGGGGGATTTTAACAGGCTCCCTCCCCCGTTTCGGTCCCACCGGGAGGGCTCACGAAAAGAAAAAACCCCCGAACCCATCCTTGGCCCCATCCCTTTTTGCCCGGTTTTCTTACCCCACTAAATTGGGTATTCTTCCCTTTTAGTTTTTAAAGTATAAATAACCAAAAAAGGTGGTTTTTTGGAAAAAAGGTAAAAATTCTAAATTTTCAATATTTTTTTTTTAATCAATAGATTCATTATTAATGTCTTTTCTAAAGTTTATAGCAAATAAATGGAATGAAGTATGAACTCTAAAATAAAAGGGAGAAACTTTTAAAAAATATATAACCCCCGCAACAGTATAAATGGAGACCTCAGGAAAAGTTTCCCCCCCTTCCCCTCTTAACGCAGGGGGGCGGGTCACAACCACCTTCTTACAGGTCCTCAACCTACTCAAAAAAAATATACACACTATTGATCCGGGTTGGAGCCTAAAAGAATATATAAGAACCACGGGGGGGGAAAATACCCTTATAATCATCCCCCAAGCCTTACATAATCTAATACACTCCATCCGGACGATTGGTCCCTTCGGAACCCCCGGGCTCTTTTTGGTCCTTTTGGTTGTTCGCCGGGGGGTTTTTCCTCCGACCAATTCCCCAACTCACGCGAGCGTAGGGGTCTATTCTGAGACATAAAAACCGTCTACACTACCACTCCACCCCATCCCCCCCCCCCCCCTCCATGTACACCCTCTCCCTCCCCCCGTCCCGGCTCCGAAACGAACCCCCTTAAATGGGGGTTGGTCCTTCCTTTTTAAATATTTTTCGATGGAATAAAAAAAAAAAAAAAAAAAAAAGAAAAAAAAAAAGTTTTAAATTCCCCGCATCCTTTAGAAATTATCTTCATATTCAGATTTAATGATGTTTTGACCCCCGCCCAACCCAATTAACTAATTTACTCAATAAATTAATTGTTGTAGTGCGGTATTTATTTCATCATACTTGTTTAAAGGACCCTGCCCCGTTTTTTTCATGACAGTACACCCTCCTCTTCCTATAAACTTTTTCTCTAATACACATCAATAACTGTAAAAGCCACATTGGCCTATCATACGAAAAACCATGAAATAATATAGTAATAACGATCTTATTCATTATTCTTTTTAATTCACAATCCTCTTTGCACTATAGTTTGCCAGTAAGACGTGAAAATGAAGTGAGATAATATAATATAGAGAGTAAATCAATAGTAATATTATATATTTATATTAATTAAATCATACAGAAGAGAACCTAATTAATATAATAACTAATATATATTTATGAGAAAGTGTGTTAAATTAAGTTGTTACAATAAATATCACTAGTCTAATAATAATAAAATATTATTCTCGAAAACCATACTTTGACGTCAAGCTTTCCCCCAAAACAGTAAAAAATAATAAAAAGCACCAATAGGGTACCATAAACCATTCTGCTATATACTGTTAAGCCACATTGAAGGGAAAGAAAAATCAATCAAATCAATGGTTCAAAGCAATTTTGTTGAACAAAAATAAAAATCCAATTTAAGCCTTTCTGCGATTCAATAACGCACTGTATACCAAAATATAATTGAGAGAAGTACATAACGTTTCATACATATGTAGTTTTCCCTCAAATAAGCGACCAATCTACAAATATTCTTCCTTCAAGATTTTTGTATCTTTACACACTAAGAAGAAATAAAATAGAATTCAAAAATTACACAAACACCCCAAATCCCTATTTAAATATAGTTTACTCAAATACTCAAATATAATATATATATGAGGGAAATTTATATTGGCCACTGATTATATTAGCCTCATGGGAGGTGGGGGGAAATTATTTTATTAGATATTGTAGGATTTTTTTTCTTTTTTATTCCAAAAAAAAAAATTAAATAATTACGTCTACTCATCTGGAAAAATAACCACATTTATATATATATCATATATAAATATATAACCGAATTAATTACCTCAATAATAACATTAAATTATAATTATAATTAATTATAATATAAATATAATTATAATTACTATTGAACATTTAAAAAGTTTTAAAGAATATTATAAAAATAAAAGTAAAAATTAATTAATATTTAAGAAATATATGTAATACAAAAATCGTAATATCAAGTCAGGTAAATATAAATAAATAATATATAATAATAAATAATTTATATTATTACTAATAATAAGTAATAAATATAAAAATAATAAATTTAATTAAATAATATATTAATTTAAAATATATTTAATCAGTTACTTTAATGTTAATTAAAATAATTATAATTTCCTAATAAAAATTATAATAAATAAAAATATATAAATAAGTAATCAAAAATAAAATAAAATTATAGAAAAATATATAATTATTAAATAAATTAATAAAATTGGTTAAATAAATATAAATAAATTAAAATAAATAATATAAAATTAATAATATAATATTACATTAATAGAATAAATAATTTAAAACAATGTCATACATCATCATTTAATTAATAATTATAATTAATTAATAATTTAATGATTAAAATTAACAATATTTAATAATAATTATAAATAAATAAATATATTTTATTATAATAAGAATATATAATTATCTAAAAATTAAATAGTAAATAAAATCATCAATTCACAATAAAAAATAATAATTATAATAAAATAATAAAAGTTAAAATAATTAATTAAAATAAAAATAAATAAAATTTAATAAATTTGAAAGATTGAGATAGAATTAATTAATAATTTAAAAAATAATAAAAATTATAAATAAATAAATAAATAAAAATAGATTAATTAACAAATAAAATAATATTAATAGTAAATTGATAATTAATAAATCATAATAGAATAAATAAAAACTAATAAACAAAAAATAACCCACACCAAAACACAAACAACAACCCCAAAACAAAACAAAAAACACCAAAAAACAACCACAAACCAACAAACAACAAAAACCAACAACCAAACCAAAAACAAATAAATCAGATCTCAAAATCCATCAATTATAAATTAATTAAAATAAATACATAAAAAATTAATCATAAATAAAAATAAAATAAAAATAATAATAATACACAAAAATAAATATAAATTAATAATTAAATAAAATAAAAATAAAATTAATAAAATATAATAAATGAAATTAAATTAAATATAAAAATAAATAAAATAATAAAATAAAATAAAAACTAATAATATTAATAATAATAAATAATAATCAAAAATACAATATAAAATAATAATACTCAATATACCAATAAATTGTAACAACAAGATGCAAAATGATAGAATAAATACACATCAGATCAATATGGAGTAATAAGAGTTTGGGGTTATATAAAATATGTATTGTGTGGACGATGACTCAGGTTGGCTGCACATTGTGCATTTTAGGCTCGCGCGGCGCAGTTTGCATTATTCCCCCGAAAGCTCCTAGTATTAATATTAAGTAAAAAAGATAAGAAGAAGAAGATAAAGAACTGCATAAATGTTCGCAACCAAACGCACACCCCAAAGAAACCAATATTTAGTAGAGTATAACACATTATGTATGGAATTTATAAAACAATGTTTATTTTATTACCTTTGGCTTAAAGATAGGACTTGGCTATTACTTAAAGTGGTAAATATTTGACTGAAAGTATATACGTTATGGGTGGTTATATATGAGTATGTACAGTAATTATGGTTGATATTTAATAAGGGCTTATGTCTACCATATTTAGTGTCGTGGTGTATCAAAGTGTGGCTAATGTGAAGACTAGTAGGGTGACCGTATATATATAAAGGACAGATATTATCTATATTTATAATTTTAAAAGATGAGTTTTAGTACTATAATAACGTAGTCAGTATCAGAAAACGAAACTAAGATTCTGTATGACTGAGATGGAAGAGGAC
>JABUQX010072371.1:0-2500 GCA_015478945.1 Trachelipus rathkii
CTTCAAACTTATGCAAGAGGACTGTCTCTTTGTCCCTTAATACGCCTCCCACAATAACTCAAATTCCTGAAAAAGATGTTCCTAAACACAAAGAAAAGCATAATCGCCAAACTAAAGATTATTCGTTAAAATATAAAGCATCCGAATTTCTAAACAAAAACATAATAACCCCAGACGTAAAAAATGTAACTCAGAAGAGACCTCGCCATAAGTCTACTCAAAAGACAAAAGCAACGACTTTAATAGATTGTACCCAAACAATCGCAGCTATCGGACAGCCACTTTTAAAGAGTTTATTAGTAGAAAACTGAAAGATACATCAATCGATAGATACGAAATAGTAATTACGAATTACTTGCATGTATAAAAACATTTTTGCAAATTTGGTCTTCTATTTTTTCGTTTTCATTTGGTTGATATCAACTATCTTTGTCATTATCTGTTTTGCGTCAAAGAAAATCATTATACTGTATATATATATATATATATATATATATATATATATATATATATATATATATATATATATATATATATATATATATATATATATATATATAGGGTGATATATATATATATATATATATATATATACATGGGGCCGACCATGGGGCAATTTTGCCCCCTGGTAAATCTTGGAGAAATAAAATGTACCTTAGATGCTTGCCAGACGACGTTTTTAAGGGTTTATTAGTAGAAAAACTGAAAAAAAGATACATCAATCGATAGATACTGAAGGAGTAATTACTAACGTATTATAAACATACATTTTTTTATAGTTTTAATGTATTTTCGTTTTCATATTGGCTTGAAGTCAACTCGTTGTATCTTTATTCAGCTAGCTTCTTCAGAAAGTATTCTCCGCTGGAACTCTCAGTATGTCGATAGCAGTATTTGGCGGTGATAAAGGTGCTAAATATATATATATATATGCTATATATATATATATATATATATATATATATATATATATAGTTAATATATATATATATATATATATATATATATATATATATATATATATATATATATATATATATATATATCTCCAACCTTTGCCCCCCCTAAATGAAATCCTGCCTACGCCCATGTATATATATATATATATATATATATATAAGAAGATATATATATATATATATATATATATATATATATATATATATATATTAGTTATATTATATAGCAGATAGCATATATATATATATATATATATAAATATTAAGCATATTATATATATATATATATATATATTATAGCATATATATTATTATTATGTTATTACATATATATATTATATATATATATATATATATATATAGTGCTACATACATATATATATATATATATTGCGCAACCTTTGCCCCGCCCCCTAAATAAAATCCTGCCTACGCCCATGGACCCTCACCATAAGTCTATTCCAGAGACAAAAGCAATGTCATCAATAGATTGCACCCAAACGATCACAGCTATCGAAAACCCACCAATCAACCTCTAATAGTCTGTAGGACAAAATAATTCTAGCTCTTCTAAATCTTCCTATATCTTCTCTGAATTTCCTATCTCAGCACTTCCCAAGGGATTCTATACCCTAACGGATGAAATGGATAACAGCTCGCAAATGGAGCTTCATGTGATGACCCACTCTCTTTCTAATACTTCCTGCGCTCCGAGAAGGAATGGAAAACTGTCCAACGTAAACGTGGCAAACGCTCTAACGTGCCGCAACGCCGCAACGCTCTAAGCGTTCTGGATCTGTTGTCGAGGCATGAAAGGAGACCCCAGAGATCCCCATTCTTAAATCAAATTGTTCAATCTCCCAAAATCACTCACAGGATGAATTACTGGCAAAATCTTCAGTATCAGACCTTGTCAATCCAACGAATCCTATCGGAACCCATTATCGCAACCTCAACACCTTTTCAAAAGATGACATCTTCCGGTGACACCTTCCTTCCCATAAAAATATGCCGACCAATAAAAAATCACACTACACACACTCAACCAATATTTTCAACCAAGCATTTTCTAAGCAAACAACAAAATTTACAGTCCAAAAACAGCAATATTCTTGTTCGCAGTCATGAAAACCCAAAACCCACAAACCCCACCAAAAATAAATTATTAAACGGCTTTAAAGGCTGAAAATGAACCAAGAAGACTTCCCATTCAATCCCTTTGAAGTATTCAACATTATTAAAAACCTTAAAAACTTGAGATCAGTAGGACACGACCATATATATATATATATATATATATATATAGCAGCATATATAGCAGCAAAGATATATATATATATATATATATTTTCATCCATATATATATATATATATATATATATATATATATATATATATATATATATATATATACAATATTTCACCTCCAGCACCTACGTACCAATAGTATCACAGCCCTAATACGAATATTTATAACTTTGCATGGCAAACCAACTTTGACAGTTTTTTTAGAATCGTGCAAATATATTACCAATATTAAT
>JABUQX010072371.1:12500-17500 GCA_015478945.1 Trachelipus rathkii
CAAAGTAGAGTAGAGGTAAATGAAGAAATTGAATCAATTGAGATTATCTTGTATAGTTTAAAGATAGGATGAATCATGAGAAAGAAGGGAAATGAAAACATGATAGATAACTTAAATGAGAATGTTATAATATAGATGAAATAATATGGTCAAAAATTATAGATGATGAAACTGATAATGAAAAAGAAAGTCAAAATGAAGATGAAGAAGAAGAAGAAATGACATCAATTGATGAATATGAAGAAATTGATCCAAAAAATGTGAAAACTGGTAAATATTATGAAATGAAATTAAAGAATAATGAAGATATATTAAATTGTTATGTTATTAGTAGAGCTGGCAAAGCAACAGTAAAGAGTATAAGTAGATATTATAACATACGCAAATATAAATAAGATATATATGATATAGACTTGAAAGAATTTGAAAAAATATATGAATTGGATATAATTGAAAATGAAGAAAATAACGAGGAAGAATCATTAGATACAAGTGAGGAGATAGTAGATGAAATAGAATAGTGAAGATTGAAAATGAAAGAGGTAAATCAAAAGTTATTTTAATACATTCTAATGAAGAAGTTTAAATCAAGCCAAAATGATTGAGAATATTAAAAATTGAAGAAGAATAATGGTTTTTGAATGAAGTACAGATAAAGGTTGAAAGGGCAATTAACTGTCAAGATGGTGTATTAGTGAAAAATTATTGGCCAAAAATAACGATAAAAAATTTAAAAGCTACGATTAGTAGCTAAAGATAGAAGAAACATGGAAGAAAAACAGATGCATCCAACTGTTTCATCGGAAACAGTGAAATTGATATTAACCATAGCTCAGGAAAAGAAATGGAAAATAAATGCTATGAATATTTCAGCAGCTTACTTACAAGGAGATACAATAACAAGAAAAGTATATCTAAGACCACCACCAGAATTTAATGATGGTAAACTTTGGAGATTAAATAAAACAGTATATGGATTACAGGATGCTGCTATGATGTGGTATTTATCGTTAAAAAGACAATTAATTAAAATAGGTCTAAAACAAAGTAAAATGGAACCAACATTATTTATAATGAATGATTCAAATAATTTAGAAGGATTATTATGTACTCATGTAGATGATATTTTATGGGTAGGAAGTAAAAAAAATTGAAAACACTAAATAAATAATGAAAGAACATTTTTTTGAAATATGAGAAAATAGTTCAGGATCATTTAAATATTTAGGAGTTCAATTATGTCAGATGTAAATATTATAATAATGGATCAAAATAATTACTGGGAGAAGGTTAAAATTTAATAAAAATTATTAAATATAAAAGTTAAAAAAAAGAAGTAAAAGAATACCAACAATTAATAAGAAAATTAAATTGGATGGCAAGAAATAAAGACCAGATTTATCTTAACATAGTTAGTAAAATAGCAGCAAGGGAGAAAAAGAACCAAAGTATCAAAGATTAATAAAGAACTTCAGAGATTAGCAAAAAAATAAGAAATTAATTATAATATCATACATAATAATAATGAGAAATTGAAAATCTAATAACATACTGCGATTCATCAATATTTTAATGAGAAGGAGATAAAACTCCAATTGGATGTATAATTTGTTGCAGTAGATAAAAGGAAAATGATACCCTTATAATGTTGAAATCGCGAATCAAATAGAAAGTTATCATTCAGTCATACAAATAGAAGCAAATGCTTAACTTGAAAGGTAAGAAAAATCATTATATATACAAAATATGTGGGAAGATTACTAACAAAATGAATACTATAAATTCTAAGAACAGATAGTAAAACACTTGTAGATACACTAATGTCTGAAAGACAATCAAAAATTAAAAGTATGAGAATTATAATATCAGCTATAAGAGAATATATAAATAATCAAGAAATTAACAAAATAGAATGGGTGAACAGTAATGATCAATTTGCTGATATATTCACCAAAGAATTACATAATAAGAAAATGAAAAATGTAATTTCTCGAAGAATAAAAGATGAAAAGAAAAATAAAACCTATCAAATAAGAACTTCTTCAAATGTATTATGTTAAAACAAATTTGAAGAAGCAGAGAGGTGGAAGAATGATAAAGTTATTAATTATTTAATATCTGTTTCAGAAAGACAATATAGAATAAAATTTGTTGATAATTTATTTTTGTAATTTATATTAAATATTTAAAGACAAAGTATAAGAAGAATTAAAATATTAAAAAGTAAAGAATCATATGGAGAATAAAAATGAAAACCAAAAGGAATAAGAAAATTTAAAAGAAGATAAAATAATAAAGAAGAAATGATTTGCACAAGTGATATAGATGAAGGAACTTAAGAAAGAAGATTGGCAATCTATTAATTACATCATCTATTAGAAAAGGTAATATTTTATTTTACATTTAATCATATTATTAGTATAAATAACATAAATATTAATAATATAATACATTTAATATATTAAAGTATTTATATATATATTATATATATATATATATATATATATATTATATAGCGTTTCTATATATAGCTTATTTTTTATATATAATACCCTAAAATATTATATATATATTATATTATAATATATATTATATATATTATAATATATATATTATATATATTATATATTATATTATATATATATATTATAGTATATATATAATATATATAGAAAAAAATAAATATATTTATATTATATATAAAAAATATATATATATAATATATATATATATATATATATATATATATATATATATATATATATATATATATATTTTAATATATTATATACAGATATAAATAATATTATAGTTTTATATATATAATATATATTATTATTTTTGGTAATATTATATAGATATATATATATATATATATATTATATTTAGTATATATATTATATAATATATATATATAGTATATATATATATATTATATAATAATATTATATTTACATTTAATATATATATATATATATATATATATATATATATCAGTATTTCAATTTTCCAAAAAAAAAAAAATTTTTGAAAACAATACGTTAATATTTTTTTATTTTTTTAACTCATCCGAATCAACTAAATTTTCAGGTCGTGTATAGTCGGGCGAGATACATCTTTTTTACTTAGATAATTTTTTGGCATACTCAAAAGAATTTTTTTCTTAAATTTCCAAAAAAAAAATTTTTGAAAATTTGTTCCAAGAGCAAATCCAAAACAACTGCATATACAAAGAAATTATCGAAATAAAAAATGTTTATATCCTCCGACTACATATGCTCTGAAATTTTCATCCTGATCGAAGGAGCAGAAAAAAAATTTATCGCAATTTTCCCTTTTTAAAAACCAAAAAAAAGTGGGTTTTGAATTTTGACATTGCTGAGCACAAATTTAAAAAAAAAAAATCAAAAAACTACTTCATGAATTTTGTAGGTAAAAAACCCCTCTATGTATATTTCAAGTTTGAAGTCATTTCGAAAAAAATATTGTAGAAGTTTAAGCTAAAAATTTCAAATACATAAGTTTTGAAAAAAATTAAAATACTGAAAAAATGACTACAGACACAGAAAAACACTCGAAAACAACGTTTTAGAGGTTCGAAAAAGCTACAGTTTGCTTTTTTTCCCCATCAAAATTGTCTGAAAATTAAGAATTTTATGTCTATTTTTAGGTGGTTCTAATATAGGGTGCTGCTTGCTCTAACATTGGACCCTGCCTTTGAGAGTGTATTCCACTTATATTTCAAAGACAAAGTAAAATCTCAAAGTTAAAGATATCTGGTCCCTGCTTTTCTCCGTTGAGGCATTCCTTCGGGCTGCTCATTGATAAATGTTGAGGAATTAAATCCCTAAATTTTAAGGTGACATAAAAAAATCAGGTAAATCAAAATATAGTCACCAAACCCAGAATTAAAAATTTAATGAAAATATTTCAAGCTGAAGATCCTCACAAAAAATTTTTAATGTTACAAATCAATAGACATTTGTGTGATACCCATTATTTCCAATTATATTTTTTATATATCACTAAACATTTTTTTCATTATGAAAATTTTCTTAGTCAGTAAGATCAAAAAAATTAAAGAATATATTTTTTATGAAAACTGATAACAATTTCCAAAAGAAAAATTACTATTGAAACAAAGTAGCCAATAAATAGTCCGTAGAAGGCCGTCTGTAAATGCTCCAATTGTAGTTTCTGTCTGTCATTACTCTGAAAAAAATATTTAGGCATATCGTCATTTAAAAGTAATTTGATAAAATAAATTAAACAAAATCTATTAGTTATAAATACATAATTAATTGACTTGATGGGCCTAGACGCAAAAGAATGTAAGTAATCCTGTAAGTTTAAAGAAAAAAAAATTAACGTTTTTCTAATAAAAAGTATGATTATATTATAGGATCAGAATAATAATATCAATGTTTTCTGTTTAGAGTTACATTGAAAATCCCCTGCCAGAGATTTTTCATAGATTTTCATAGATTTTTTTTTATTCTATGTCTAAATTTGCAATAATATTATTAAAATTTAACACATTCATTTGCATGTTAACCCTTCTGTTACATATTTATTATAACATATTTGCACAATTTATTAATTATAAAAATAAATTGAAATAATTCATATTATACCTGATCATTGCTGCTACTCCGAGCCCTTTTTGGCCTTTTCACATGATATTCATTTATTTTCAAGTATATTCCTGTTTCAACTAGATCCTGGCAGCTTACGCTAATTGGGTATGTTTAGAGGTGAAGTGCTTTTTATAAATATAAAGCCTAAATTATTCTTGAAACACCTGAGGAAGGAAATTAGGCTTAAAGAGTTTAATATATAAAACAAAGAATATGTATTTACTTAATGTCACAAATAGAGAATCGGAGGTGAGTATACTGTAACTTTGTATGTCTTTATGTAATCTTGAAATAATGTCTAGAGTAAAAAAAAGAATGAAGGTAAAGAAAGACTGTGAATATATGTACCGGAGTTGATGAGAG
>JABUQX010072371.1:22500-26289 GCA_015478945.1 Trachelipus rathkii
ATGGCACGCAATGCAGAAATAAAGTTAAGGAGATAAGTGCTTATTTAAACTTCAATGCAAGTGAAAAACAGATAAAATTAAACTGAAAAGGAAACAAAGATTTCGAGAAATAAATTTGGAGGTTAATAAATTTAATAGCAAAAGACATGGAAGTGAAAAATTGAAGAAGATATTTATCTGTAGATATTTAGAAATGGACACTGATGAGTGACGAAATAATTTGCGCTATAAGAGATAAATAATTATCGAAATATATGATAAAAAGTGGAAACTTTTTAGGTGAAAAAATGATAGTGATTGTGAAGATAGATGTGCCTTCTTTATGGCAAGGAAGGGAAACGAAACATGAACTCTAAATGAATAAGGTTAAAAAACGAGCTCTAGGAAATGTATATTTTATTTTCATCTGTCAAGAAAGTACTCTATGTAAGAGTACAAATGTAAGAGTTAGGGATGTGTCTTTGTGCAAGTGTGTACTATTGAGATCTGTTGGTACTCTGAAGGATGACTGAGTATGATATTTTCAATATAGAATTTAGACCAGTGGTAGAACTCATATCCAGAAAGGGAAAACCAAAGAAAAATTATGAAATATAAAAAAAGATATGTGAGAGTAAAGTGGAGGATTAAACATCAATATGGATAAAGGACCAACACTGACTATATACCAATGGCATATTCTCGCATTGTTGTTAGCCAAGATGACATGTATATTAATTTATATCGTTCATTGTACTAAAATGATAAAAGCTTAAAAATTAATTTAAAATTATTATGTTGAATTATCGGTCTTTCCTTGCCTGTTCTTTAAGCATATAAGTTTTTTCTGAAATATTGAAATACTTTTGGGTATGTAAAAGAAATCCGATGGTATCTATAAAGACGTGATGATTTCCTTTAACTTCTTCTATAGCTATAGCATGACCACGATAAGTATTTGGATAAGAGTCTACCTTTCTTCCAATCATTTGAATATCTTCACTTGGGCAAATTAAAAAACGTTCTTCCTCTCCTTCTCCGTAATCTAATGTTGCTACTCTGAAATATAAAGAGAGATTGTAAAATTTACAATATTATAAAACGTATTCGTAAATTTATAGATTTTCTCTTTTTTTTTACCTTAAATTAGAGTTTGCAAGTTCCTTCACAGTTTCAATCCGTTTCTTCAATCGAGGAAATGTCATGAATGATACAAGATTTCCACAATAGGCGCTCGTGATTACAAAAGCTCCAACTACCCAGACAGACAGAAGAAATAAAACCAAATAACTTCTATTATTCATATTAACACCCACACGTAACAATATATCGACAACCTAAAAAGAAATGGAAAGAAATATGTTAGCAGAAACGTCTTATGGATGAAAATATTTTTTTTCCTTTTAAGATGAAACGTTTATATATATATATATATATATATATATATATATATATATATATATATATATATATATATATATATATATATATATATATATATATATATATATATATATTTGGTGGATGTACAGGGACCTCCACAGCACACAAGAATGCGGCTATACCGTGTTAGTAAACTAACGACAGGGGAAATCCCTAACTAAACGAAAGAGGAACAAGGTTGAGATGATTAGATCTTATACAAGATGTTCAGTTCCAATAGGAAGGCAAAAACGCGATCACTACGAAAGTGAGATGATTCAGATAAGATGTGCTGAAAGCGATGCTGAAGAGGTATAGTTAGCATGTCATGGAAGAACTTGCTTCTAAGGGTCGAGATGGCCACGCAATCCACAAAGAGATGAACGACTGTGAGAGGACAATTGTAGGAGCAAAACGGACAGGTCGGGGGATCCCCCTGCGACATAAGAAATCCATGGGTGAGATTGGTATAACCCAGATGCAATCAAGCCAGGACCACCTCCAGGAGGCGACTCCTCCTACTAGATGAAGACCACCTGCCAATGACGGGTTTGACGTTCCGAAGTTTGGCGCCACGAGCATCCTCGGCCCACATGATTGCCAGCCAGAGAGGACCCCCGACGTAATGAGATGGAGAAATCTGTAGCAGGGCAATGGCCCAGACGCACAGCAGGAGGAAGGTATTGAGCACACGACACCCCGCGGGTAGCGGCCCGCTTGGCCTTCCCATCGGCCTGTTCGTTACCAGGAACACCCACACGGGAGGGAACCCAGCAGAACTTAATGGTGTGGTTCAGCGCAGGCAACAAGCAGAGGGACTGTTGAATGGCACAGACCAAAGAATTTGGGTTAATCGGTCAAGCAGCGCCTGGAGAGCGCTTCGAGAATTGAAAAAGATGGTATAGTTACCCCCACGGGTGAAGGTAACTGTTCATCGCAATGGACATCGCTATCAGTTCAGCTGGAAAAAAACAGACTTACGATAGAAGTGTGTGGGATACAGTGATGTCCGGAAACAAAACTGAAGCTCCCACCCCTCCCTCCGTCTTGGAACCAGCGGTGTAAACCGCTAAATAGAGTTGCAATGGACCTCCGCGTGGGACAACTGCACCGGGTGTGCCTCCAACTTAGTCAAAGACTGGATCCCGTTGCAGAGAGCAGGAGGCGAATAAACCAACTTTGAATGGGTAGTGGTAAAATCATAGTGCATGACCGCTCGCTGGGGAAGGTCGAGGAAAGCGAAGATAGAAGCAAC
Source organism: Trachelipus rathkii (assembly GCA_015478945.1). Lineage (NCBI taxonomy): Eukaryota > Metazoa > Arthropoda > Malacostraca > Isopoda > Trachelipodidae > Trachelipus > Trachelipus rathkii. Next base: position 25,157 of record JABUQX010072371.1, read on the forward strand.
AACCCAAGCAAATGGCCAATAAGAAGGGTTGTGACGGACGCGCTCTATTATAGATGTCAAGGCCGACGAGGTAGGAACCTGAAGACGGATGAACAGTGAGCACATGAGCTGCTCCCTCCGCAAGTATAGGGGCAACACCCCGGCCTTTACCTCCAGGCTTTCCTTCGGAGAGGAACGGAATGTTCCAATGGCAATTCTCAGACCTTCGGTCTAAATGGGGTCAAGAAGTCGGAGGTAGAACTGGAAGGTCAGCCCATATATGGTACAACCATCGTCTAGTTTAGCCCGCACCAGCATGATGTAAAGGTGGTGGAGGAGGACGAGAGCAATATGAGGAAGGTACGTGAGGCGCTCATCGAGCAGCAGACCCAGGAACCTCACCGTCGGTTCCACACGGATAGGGGAGCCACAGATTGGCTAAACTCCACACGGATAGGGGAGCATAAAGGCTGTAGTTTTCGACGTGGGGAATGAAATCCAAGCGCAGAACACCAGGAGGGAACCCTGTCGATGGCGAGCTGAAGTTGACGCACCATACAATGAAGTTTAGCTCCAGAGAGGTACAGTGCAAGATCGTCAACATAGATGGAGCAGAGCACCGAGGTTGAGATGGAATCGACAACACCATTGAAACCTATTGCGAAAAGCAACACGCTCAGTACACTGCCCTTGCGCAACTTCTCTCTGGGTTCAGACAAAAACGCCCTTACGATGGTACCAAACGACCTGAAACGAACTGATCCGACATTACTAACTGAAGGAAGAGGGGAAGGCCCCCGAAGGCCCAAGGAATGGAGGCTCCGCAAAACCCCCAACCTCTACGTGCTATCATGCGCCTTTTCAAGGTCAAAGGAAACGGCAAAGGTCATTTTGCGGAAGCAAATGCACGAACGTCGTGATCCAACCGAAGGAGAGGATCCTGGGTAGAGCGGATTGCGACGAAAACCAATTGGTAGTCGGGAAAATGCATGGAGTTGCCAACGTGAGGAACAAGACGGAAGCCACCAATCACTCCATGAGCTTACTTGTAGTGCTGGTCAAAGAAATATGGTGATGGTTATCGGAAGAATTCTTCCCAGGTTTGAGGAATGGGGACAATATATGCAGTAGACCGTGACGGAAGAAGACTCCCT